>JAQZBX010012107.1:0-34253 GCA_029593785.1 Cabassous unicinctus | reverse complement strand
TAAAACCCTTGTAAACAAAGTTGTAGCAATGTGAGAATTTCTTGGGAGTATAAAAAGTAGCTTAATTTAAAAACATATGGCTAACCAGCTCCTTGAGATAGTCTTTTAACAAAACAAATATCAAAACTATTCAATAAATATTATAAAATTAAAAGATGAATTTGTTTATGTCAAACTGCATCATCTATCCCTAATTATTCTTTTTTGTACTTTGAAAATTACAAAAAATTTCAATGAATAGAAAAATCATGTATTAATTCAATTTCAAATATGTGAAGTGTCTACTATGGATAAAGAATATATTATGCACAGGAAGTAACTAAAAGTAACCCCTTCATAGATCTTAAGACGTAGAGAAGAGAAATTTCACAAGTATTATGAAATATCTATAAACTAACATTATGAAAATATCTATAAAGTACAGGCAGCTCTTGGCTTCCTAAACTGATGAGGTTACAGTAGTTCATTAGAAAGCTGCCTATGCAAATATTCTTGCTGTCCTGATTTTGTGACAATCAGGGTAGACTAAACATTCACTATATTAGAAACCATGCATGTGTCCCCAGACCTAGTTTTTCTCCCTAGGTCTGGTTTTCAGAATGCTGGTGATAAACAAAGCCTGATTTATTATATGACCATCCTGTATGGGAAATGACTGTAACTCCAGGTATCTTTGGTCAACCTTAAGAAATATAGCAGGGGGAAGGATGTGGCTCAAATGGCTGGGCATCCATCTCTCATACGGAGGGACCTGGGTTCGATCACCAGGACCTTCCGGTAAAAATTAAAAAAAGAAAAATATAGAAGGCACGAGGTCCGCCAGGCCCCATGCGCAGGTGAGCCGCCAGGCCCCACGAGCCATGCAGCAAAATGATGACATAACAGGAGACTGACACAAAGGAGAGCCAAGACAAGACGTGCTGAAAAACCAGAAACTAAGGTGGCGTAGGCGGTAGGACGCCTCTCTCCCACATCGGGAGGTTCCGAGGATCAAATCCCAGTGAAGACAGGAGGAGAAGGATGAGAAGAGAGGCAGAAAATGGACACAGAGAGTTGCCCAGCAAATGGACACAAAAACAGCAAAAATGGGGGGCGGGGTGTAAAAATGGATAAAATTAAATAAACAAATAAATAAATCCTTAAAAAAACAGAGTATGGGGAGTAAGATGTAGACTATAATTAGTAGTAATACTTTGACGATGCTCTTTCGTAATTTGTTAACAACTGTTTCACAACAATGCAAAGTATTTGTGGTAGGGTGATGTGTGGGAGCCCTGTATGATGTCATACATGTTTGTTTTGTAAGTTCACAATGTTTACTGAACACTTATTGTTATGTATGTTCATGTATGAATGATATACTTCAATAAATTGCTTAAAAAAAAAAAAAAAGAAAGCTGCCTGTTTACTGATTTCATTTGCCCAAAGAAGCAATGTCATAAATGGTGGTGGGTTTCCAGATGAGACCTAGTAATGGAGTGTTAGCAATTCCAGGACCAGTTCTGAGTGCAAGAAATCAAGAGGGACCAGAAGATGGAGTTGGAAAACAGAGCAGTTTCCCATTCTCTTTTTGGACTCAGAGCCATTCTATGGCAAAGTTCTGGATCCATGAAAGTCTCTAGTTAGCATTCTCCCATCTCCCTTTCCCTGTACCTCCATGCAGACTTCCACACTTTACTGGCCTCTTAGCATCCTCCCTCATCTGGAGCCCTGTGACACCCATACAGTCCCAGGTCACTGCCTCAAACTCTAGTCTGAACTAATTCACTCCCAACCCCATTCCACATACTCAACAATTCAAAATATTCATTTTCTACTCTGGAAATTAGGAGGGAAGACTCTACATGAACTAATTCATGCTAAAATATGAATGGCCAGTCCTTAAAGCTCCAAGAGACACTGGAGTAATTTTTAACAAGATACTTGTTAACCCAAATATTAGGCATTAACAGGCTACTAGGAGGGAAGGGGGTAAGAGAATAGTGAGTATGTTTTGTGCACCAACATATGCCAGGAACTTCCCTGGCTTCATTGGACCCTCTTAATGCCATCAGGTAGGTACGGTATTCCCCCCAGTTGTAGAGAAGAGAAATGTGAGGCTTGGAGAGGCTAAGCATCTTTCCCAAGCTCAGGAAGACAGTCTACCTGGTCCTCTCTTTCCCATGGAAAAGCCAACCAGTCTGGTCCCCACCACAGGGGCAGCTCTCCTAGGCCATTCTTCTGTTACACTATTTCTTTTCTTCCTTTGGTTCTGAAACTGCAGATTCTCTAAAAATAACTTTTTTTTTCCATAATGTTATGGCAGGGATAGGAGGACAAACAAAGGCAGTGATGGACAGATACCACTAAAGCCTATTTGTATAAATGAAGCTCCTTATAAGTGGGATGTGGGTTATGAACTGCTTGTCTTGTAGGCTTGGAGAAGAGGATGATATCTTAGCTTCATCAGTGTATTTGACCCCTGAGCATCAATATCTACATTCGTAAAGTATGCTTTGAATGTAAAGTATGGGTCCAGCAGCTCCCTGACAGATTTTCTGGAAAACTGATCACTTATTTTCCCAACTCTTGATTACTGGCTGAACCCCAGGTGTACATTGGTAATTTCTGCCTGCCCAGCAACTATTTGCCCTCCTCTGGGCAATGGTAATGGCAACTTGATTTGCCTTTAAGTAACTGCCTCTGTTCTATACTCTCAGTCCTAATTGTTTAGGTTGGATGCACCTCACTCCTGGTCACCAGGGATACACACATGACCTGGCCAAAACTCCATATTCCCTGGCCAGTGAGCAGAGAGTGACCCAAATCACTCCAGTGAGGGTCACTCCCAAGAATTTTCTTTCCATTAGGTGGGTGTAGCTGTAAAGAAGATGTAAACCCAGAGCTGCTGGGGGCCATGATGTAGAGAGAACCCATCTGTGAGAGAAGATGCCCCAAATCAGGAATTCTGAGAGAAGGAAGGAAAGAAAGGGGGGAGAAGCAGAGACAGAGAGACCTGATGATGTTGTTTGAGGCACTGGATCCAGCCTACCCTGGGTCTTTTCAGGTCTCAGTCAATAAATTCTCCTTCGAAGCTTAATCCAGGAAGAGATCCTTTGCTTGCAATGGAAGGGTCCTGAGTAAGACATCTCTGACCCCTGGGCTCTGCTCCATCTATGTCATTAGCTATCCCCATCCCTACCGACCTCTCTCCAGCTGTTCCCACTATCACATGGGAACTGCTGGGTGCCTCTAGTTCCTGATCCTGGCCCACCTGGATCAGTGTCCAAGTTCCTGTTTTAACAAGCATTAGTTCTCCAAAAGGAGCTCCCACCCCCAGATCTACCCATCTTCCTACTCAAAGGCTGGTGCCCCAAGCAGAGACCTGACTGGCTTCCAGACAAGCAACTCTGATTTAGGCCAGTATTTGTTTATTTTAAAGAAAATAACTGTGCTTCAATTTTTCAAGCCCTAGAGAACACACACACAGATCCAAACCCCTCTGATTCTTTCTCCTCTTAGGTTTGAGAACTGCCCTCTAACTGTAACAAATCTCTTTCCTGAACACCGATTCTAGACTGTGGGTTTCTACAATTTCTAGCACATCTATTTCTAACAGATGACCATGGAATTATTGAAAGGAAATGAGTAGAGAGAGCCAAGAGGACAAAAGCCGACTCATGGGAAGCGGGTGTGGCTCAATGGATAGAGCCCCCGTTTACCATATGGGAGGCCCGGGTTCGCTTCCCGAGGCCTCCTTGTGAGGGCACGCCGGCCTGAGCGGTGCGGTGGGCTGATGCAGCAACCGCACGGCAGGAAGCCGGTGTGGCGCAATGGACAGAGCACCCGTTTACCATATGAGAGGCCCCGGGTTCCCTTCCCAGGGCTTCCTTGTGAGGGCAGGCTGGCTCCTTGGGCTGATGCGGCAAAACCTTACAGCAAGGGGGAGATAAGTAGACACAGAGAAGACACGCAGCGAATGGACACAGCAACACAAGCAGCAAGGGGGGGATAAATAAATAAAAATAAATAAGTCTCTAAAAAAAAGCCGACTCATACTATTGCTGGTGCAAACCAGACCAATTGCTTCAATAGCTGTTAGAAATGAGGTAAATATGCCTCCATTATTTATCTCCTGAGAACAGGAATTCCCTGGGTTTTATTCTACTTAACAGTGGGATATCTGTGCTACCTGAACAATTCCTGGAGGGCAGGAACCTTCAGTCCCCAGAATCTAGAGTCGATTCTGGCCCTATGTGTGTGGCCAGTATTCATTAAATATTCAGCAAATTCAATAAGTGTTGACTGCTGAGGAAGATAATCAGACTGGGCTTCTATTAGATATCACATCCTTTGGTAAAGGATTCTTGCCTCTAGGTGGTTCAGAACCAAAGAAGAGTCTCTATATGAGAACCTATAAGAAGGGAGCAGAAATCAACTTCTATGAAACAAAATATTAACAAGATAATATTAACAATATTAACAAGAAATTCCAATTGTGACACACTCTTTTTAGACCAAATTAGGGTTCCAATTGCAAGCTTCTCTCTTGAGTAAATGCTGCAGGCTACTTCTACCTTTGTATTTTGTATTTCTGGGTACATTTCTTCCTAGGAGACCAGTCTACAGCTCTTTACTTTCAAGAGTCATACGTGTACTATGCAAAGTCCTGAGATAAATACACAAGATTGTAGTTGAAAATTCAAGTTCTTATTTTTTGTAGGGTTAATGGGGCCACCTCATTTCATGAGTTATCACTGAGTCTTCCTTTTATCCCAAGGATTCTAATTGAAGGTTCAGGAGTCCATGGGTTGAAATCATGGACTTTCTTTCTTGAAAGTGAATGCACAATTTTGGTTTTGTGTACATTTGTGTTTCTTTATGAAGAGAGTGCCATAACTTTCATTAGTTGCTGAAAAGAGCCTATGATTCTCAAACAGAATGAGAATTACTGTTAAATCCCTCTGCTGTTTGAATAGTATAATGTTTACGTGGTTTTGAATCTAGTAAAGCGCTTCATAAAAAAAACAAAAACAAAAAAGATCACACCACATATCTCCATTATAGCAGATAAAAGAATATATAAGTTCTTGATACCCTTTTGACCTGGTCATGGCTTCTGTCAATGAGAATTTTTACTAGATGCTATTTCCTACTCCAGAGGGCAGTAATGCTTGGGTCTTAGGGCAGCCAGGCCCTACGTTGTTCTTCCTGAATGTGGCTCATCATGGTCTTGGCTAGGGGAGTCATAGCACAGATTGGTAGGCCTGAAATGAGGAGGGATGGTCTAATTTCTTAGCTTTCAGCATACTAGAATCCATATCCCTGAGCTTTCACAGAGTGGCTGGTTGGCTGGCTTATATTGCCATCTCACCTTTGATTTTTTGATGGACTACAACCTCGATGAGGAATTTTTACATCTTTTTTTTCCTCCTGTAACATCCTGTAACACATGTAATGGTGAGCTTTTATTACATACTTTAAGCTTTCCTTCTTGTTTGGGAGCATGGCTTCAAATCTGTTTCATAAATGTGAATATTGGCTGTACATGAATACAGAAAAATATAAAACAAATCAAATCTCTTTCACCATGGTTTTAGATCTGTTCAACAAGCAGTCTTTCCAATCACCCCACTATTATGTTAACAAACAACAGATTTTTAAATGTAACCTCCCAAAGTTGTTTCCCACCCTAAGTTCAGGAAAGAAGCTGGAAGCTCATGAAAATATCATCTCCATAATTTATAGATGGTAACATCTGGATCACTGGGCTTTATCTAATTGCCATCTCTGCCTAGACTCTGAAATGTGCTGCCTATGAGAATCTCTCCCCTGAGTATTGCAAATGGGACATTAGACTGCATTTCCTGCCTTCATTTACCTTTCAGTGGTGCTCAATAAAAAGGTAATAGGAAGAATAAAATGGTATGTTTTTCCAGCGGGAAAGACACTTTCATCTATTAGGTATTTCTATTTCTTATAGACATTTTTTTTTAAATGCCATATCTTAGTAGAGAAAAGGCAGCCCCAAACAATTTCTCTATCTCTTCACAAAGCAGCTCTGTGAGTACAATACAGTTCCACAGGCAGCAGCGAAGGAAAGCTATTCCCAGACCAAAGTAATGAACTTTCCTGAAGTCATGGCTGAGCATCTAGGCTCTCAAGACTGCTTCAGTCCTCGATAAAGTCCAAAATCTTCTGAAGCCCGACAAGGTCCTGCCTAACCTGGTCCCTGCCAACCATTCCAGATCCATCCCCCACCTTTCCTCTTGCTGATCACGTTCCAGCTGGCCAGCAGTCATTCTGAGTGCATGCTGCCGGGGTTTTCTCTGCCCGGAACTACTTACCCCCTTCCCTACCCCCCCTCCCCCTTATCTGGCCAACTTCCATGTATCCTCTGAGTTTCATCCTAAATGTCACTTCTTCAGGAAAGCCTTTCCTGCCCTCCTCTCCCCCCAAGATTAGGTTAGGCCTATTACAATATGTTCCTATAGTTTCCTATACTCCTTTTTAGCGTGAATTTTGATAATAATGCTTTGTGAATTTTTTTAAATTAATGGCAGTTTCTTCTACTAGATCATAAGCTCCATGACAGCAGAAATTGGTCTGTCTTATTTACCAAGATATTAAGATACCATGTCTACCATAGGATAGATATTTAATAAATATTTGAGGAAGGGAAGGAGAAAGGAAGGGGAATGGATTATCGAAATCAGGCTGGGAAGAGATCTTCCAGCTACACGTATATATCTGGGGCTGGTTCATTGCAAAGAACATTTTAACTGAATCTTATCCCCATTCCAAGGCATTCAGAAAACAGCTGCACAACAATACTCACAAGCAGATGTAGCCCCTTTTCGGTATTGAGGAGAATCATATAATATAGAGTTTAGACACATGAATTTTGGAGCCAGCCACATAGGTACAAAATTTACTCAGCCTTTCTGAGCCTCAGTTTCTTCAGATCTAAAATGAGGCTCAGAATCCTCACCCCTTAGAACCATAGAGAAGGTTAAACGACATACTGTCCATGCAGCATTTAAGACAGTAACTGAGGCAAGACTAAGATTTGACTGCTGTTAATATTACTACCAAGAAACAGACAAATTCTGGCAAATTCAGAAGATATTATCTTATATTTTGCCTTTCCCTTGTTAAATGAATATACCCCAAACTGGCAAATTCACAAAAGAGCTGGGTGCCCAGAAAATAATCTGTTTTCCTGCCTAGTGACCATAACATTTAAACTAATTTCAGAATGTACTGTTTTATTTTTCAAAGGAGTTGAACAGCATGATTTGAAGTCAAGATACATGTACAGAATTCACAAGAACAAACTGAAAAGTATTTGCTTATGAGATTTCGGAACTGAGTCCCCAAATAAATAAATAAACTAACCCACTCCCACTCACTATGTCTTCCCCAATACTTTTCTCCAATTAACAGTGGCACCTTCCTCTAACTGCTCTCCAGAACAATGCTTTGACTCAGGCCCACTAGCAAGACTGGCATTTAAAGGAGAGTCAGACCTCAACCACAAGTCACTGGTCTGGGCACCCGTCACAAACCTAGCACTAGTACACCGATGTAACCTCATGAACTGGTGAGCAGTGGGTACCCTAGAAATTAGGGCCTTGACAAAAGCAGACCTCTGTTAACACCCAAACTCTGTCACTGTGTTCATAACTAGGACTGCAAACAAGTTACGTAACCTAAGACTTCTTCACATATAAAATGCAGCTAACAATACCTCCCTGTCAAAATTGCTATGAGACTTAAATATGGTAATGTATATAATCAATAACATTTATTTCAGATATTGTGTATGGAATGCCTACCAGGTAATATGTGTAGTTTCCTTCCCCTAAAACCATTCCTTCAGACTGGGGACAAGAAAGCATTAGAGACAGAAGCAAGAAAAATCTATAGAATATAGAAAGCACTCAGTTGTAAGATTCCTATGATTTGTAACATACATCAGTAACAAAAATAATGAATAAGATCTAGTGGAGTACCGGTGAGCAAGAATTTCTTTTTTAGGGAGAACTGTCATTTAAAGATTGCTAGCTATATCTCTTTCTAGCAATCAGAGATACAGGGTGGTTTAGCACCAGTAAGTAGTAGGAAATAGAGCCAGGATTATGTCTGACTCCAAATACTTCTAACCATTACACTAAATCTGTTTTTATTAAATTTACTTGTTATGAGATAACCTGCAGAAATAAGAAGAATGGGAAGAAAACGCCTGTAGCAAAGAAAGGCTGTAATGTTACTATTAGGCTGGGGTGGAAGATGAGGCTTTAAAACTTCATTCCACACCTCCATTTAGAGTTATATTTTCCTAAACCAAGTTACTCAGGCACAACCTACTTCAGACAGCCTTACTTTGTAGTGCTTAAGAGTACTTACTCTGTCATCAGATGGCCTATCCAAATTGTGGCTTCAAAACATATTGAAGCATATTGAGTAAGTCACTGAATCTCTCTATAGCTCAGTTTCTTCATCTGGAAAATGGGGCAATAATAAACCTACTTCAGAGCATGTTGTAGTAAATAAATGAGTACATATATGTAAAGCACTTAGAACAATCCAGATACATAATACATGCTATGTATGTTTAGCTGTTACTAATATTAGTTATAAAGTGTCATTTAAAAAGGAACTGGGGTGAGAGGCCTATATGATGGTTGCTCTCTGGCTGGAGGTAAGATGTCACATACAGCAAAGAGAGTCATACTTGGCGTGGACTGGCAGTGACACAATCAATACGTCAAAGTTCACTTAACCCAACCTTAGAAGATGGAATTGTGATTTAACAAAAATTAATCAAAGGCAGGGTAGTAGGACAATCCCTACAACAATAGATTCCACTATCATGAAGATTTCTGTCCAAGCAGTTCACACACACTTAGGCAAAACTATTTCACACAACAAATTTCTAGCACCAAACACAAACAAAATCTGCATGGTTCTTTGAGGCTTATACTCCCAGAAAGGAAAAAAAATGGATTTTAAAATATGAAATGGTTATTTGTAAATATACCACTCAGGATATAATCCAAATATATAATTAAGAGGATGAATAAGTAATAAAATAGTGTAGGAAATTTTTTTTCTGACCGTGTCATTGAGGAGGCATTACCATGGCAACATTAGAGGAAAATAAAATATTCTTTAAGTAACTACAACAAATGAAGGCTCTATTGTCCCAGATCCATTTGTTTCTAATTCTGTTATTCAACAACTTTCCTTTTGAAGTGATTTCAAAAATCAAGCTTCCTGTGATTATGAAAATACATCTTTATGATTCTTAAAGTTATACCTTTTCTCTAATTAGAGAGATGAAATGTATCAATATAGAAGCTCACCAAAATGCCTCCCCATTTCTTATCTGTAAGGATCACTTAATGAAGGAAAAGGTAGGCCAGGCTTGAAAATATGATAGATCTTATTTGTTGTGACATCTGGGTTTGAAAGAATTAAGAGAGTAATTCAATAAGCTCTCTTCTATGGTGGCTGTAAATAAGGTGGATAATTATAGGAGGAAGACTATTCTACTGAAGAAAAGACATTCCTTATGTATCAGTTTAAATTCAAGGCAGTTTACTCATTTCCTTTGTGCAATACACCCCACAGCAAACCACAAATGATGTCTTCAAATTGTTATGTTTTTTCTTGTGTTTTGTTTTTATCTTCTCTGGCTGAGCTGGCTACTGTACATTTAGACAGACTAGATAAACTTAAACCAGTTGTACAACTACATGGACTAGATAAAACAAATCATTTGTAAAGGTTACCTTATCATTGACATTTAGTACTATCAAATTTTTACAAGTAGAAGGATATTAAAGGATATTCTTTAGTTGAAGGGTGTGAAAGAAAATGTCCATGTAGAAGTGGCAGCTATTGAAGACATACACGCATGTACGTGTGTGTGGCATGCACCTACCCAGCTTATGTCAAAGCACCACAAAATGCCACGAATACCATGGAGGCCAACTGTTTAAGCATCACCCTGAAAAACTATTATGAAAGCTTCTAATGAGGAGAAAAGCTGCCTGACTTTCCTTCCTTTATTTTCCCTGCTTATTTTCCAAGCAGAGAAGTGAAATAGCTGAGAGGCAGAGAGCAAGAGGGCAGAGAAGGGAGAGCCAAGACTCAGATAATATCCCACCTGGATAGTCCTATAACAGCGATAAATAGACTAACCACGGTTGATCACCCAAGACACACAAAGGTCCTCTCGTGTCATCTTCCATTTGCTCATATTCTGGCAAATGCCTGGGGGGTGGGTGGAAGTGGGAAAGTAGAGGGAGAGGATTTCAAGTCAGATAGAGGGCAATATGTATAAGAACATCTTGAAAAACTCCAGCTTCCAATAGAAAACAAGATACTCTTGAGCTCCTTGAAAAGACCAGAGGCAGAGCATACAGGGCCTGGGAAATGAGCAGAATGGAGGGCTCCCTGTCCCCTCTGCCTGTTCCCCTCAGTCTTACTCAGCTGATACCCACAGAGTGGACTGGCAAACCACAAAAGCACCAGTGTGACTGGAGAGTAAATGAAGGCTGTCTCATGGGGCCACAGGGAATAGAGAGAGGCTGAGGAGTAATGACTAAAATGGTCATACAAATATGTTTTACTTGAAACTCTGCTGAGTTGAATTGGCACGTGTGGTAGGCCAGAGAGAACCAGCAAGGTTATGATCACTGCTGGACCCCATCCCTGTCCCTTACCTCCAGCTTCCTTTTAAAGGGAGACGGAAGCAAAGATGAGGGAAGGGGATGGAGCAGCCTATGTCTGCTCTTGGCCAGTGGACGGCTGGGCCCCACACTGATCAAGGGGGATCTGATCTTAAGGGCATCTGAGACTTGGCAAAGGCTCTGTGATGACCTAGAATGTATCTCTACAATCTATTCCAATCTCAAAAGCTATTTTGGAAAGCTCTCAGACTTCTGATTTAGTGTGGTAAAAATACTATTCAGTCAATTACAACAATGCCGAAATTTTCTTTAATCAAAAGCTATTTTACATTTCAATAAAAGAAAGGGAGTCAAATACAGCTTAAAGGTCTAGAGAGTATATCATTTCTACTCTTGAGAGAATATTTTCTTGCAATTTTCAAAAACTGATCATTTGTCAGGGACAGATCAGCCTTCCATCTGAGAGAGAATGGCTATGTTAACACATTTGGAACACTTTGCCTTGATTAAGAATAAAATTTTCCGGCCAAGCACTGGGAACCCATTCCATTATACCTATTTCTCCAAATAGTTAGCCACTCTGACATCAGGCACCACAAATATTCAGGTAACAGGCATATGCAGGAGGTTTTCTTGTTTCACCTGATTTTTTTAACTGACAACATGCCTTGTCCTTTCTCTTAATCTATTACCACTTACTACTTTCAGCGCCTAATGCTGCAGAGAAAAGGAGAACTATTTTATGCAGAAAGAAGCCAATATAACAGTAAAGAATATGAGCTATTATAGCAAATACATGACAATCTGGCACTCAAAAGCCTGGCACTTCTACAAAATTACCACCTGGAAAGTCAATCCTTCCTCCTTCCCCCACCTCCCTCCCCACCACCCTCCCCCCCAAAAAAAACCTGCCTTTGAATAAAAGCATTTCTGAACAAAAAGAAGAAATATCAAAGACATAAGGGAGAATTGTGCTGTGACTGACTCCTTCCACTGGCCGTTTCCCTGACAGTTCATCCAAATCCTGGGGAACTTGCCTCCCCAGTTTCTCAAATCTTTCCATACATTCCATCCCTCAAATCAGGTCCCCAACTCCAGGCTTTCACTGAGACTGTTGTAGCCTCCACTTCACCATTCGGAGGCTTAGATTGACAATATCATTCCCCTGCTCAAATGCCTCCAGAGCTCCCTACTGCTGCCCTGGAGTACCCCAGTCAGCCCTGCAGCCTGACCACACCTTCATTTTCACACAAATCCTAACCACAGTTCAAAACATGGCAAAGGCCCCCAGGTGGGAACACCATCAACTTGCCGCCCCAAACCTACAGACTTGTTGTACCTACCCATGCCCACACTGCCCTTTCCATTTACAAAGGAAGAGCAGCCCTTCTCCCGGCTAAGGCCACCACCTCCCCCTGGTCTCTAGAACCCACCCCACCCCCACCCATGTCCTTAGGGACCTCATCCCATCCATTATGTCCATGGGCCTTCTCTTTATCTTCAACCTCTCCCTTTCTACAGCATGGTTTTAACCAACCCACCCCGTTGACATCCATGTTAAAAAAAAAAAAAAAAAGTAAAACTTCTGTGACAGTTTGAAATTATTTTACAAATCCTAAAAAGAGAAAGATTATGTTGTAGACTAAACCCATTCCTGTAGGTGTGAGACCCTTTCAATTGGACTACATCAGTGAGACACAACTCAGGTTAAGTCTCCACCCTCTTGCTGCTGCTAATATAAATGCGGAAACACAGGGAACATAAGCTCTGCCATATTTGATCCTGCCATGTGAGAGAAAAGAGAAGCTCAAAGAGCTGAGGCCCAGGGAGAGATGAGCCATATGCCTGATAGCTTGCAGCTGAACTCAGGAAGAAAGCAGAGCAGCCAAGCCTGAGAGAGGAGGCCTGGTAAGAGACAAGCCCTATGCCTAGCTGCCCACAGCTAAGCTCTGGGAGACGGTACAGTCGGGAGGGGAAGGCAGAGATCTCTACAGAGATCGCCCACCATCTTACTTCAGCATGTGACAGCTGACATTGGTGAGAAAACACCTCTTATGTTGCCTGAGTTGGAATTTTCACAGCCTTGGAACTGTAAGCATTGACCTCAAATAAATCCGTTTTATGAAAGCCAAACCATTTACAGTTTACATTAGCAGCCCTAGGGCAAACTAATACACCTACCCTTCCCATGACCTCCCTCCCAACATCTTTCTCCCACTATCACTTTCTTTTATCTCCTATAGAGAGCCGCATTGCTTGGCTGCTCTCCCGGTCCACACTTCCTCTCTCTCCACAACCCCTGCCCCTAAATCAATGCATCCTGGCTTCTGCCCTCACTGCTCATTTCTCTGAAAAGGTGAACTGATTGTGTTAATTTGTGAAATGTATTAAGCACTTACTACATCCCAGACAACATATGCCCAGCACAAGGAGGGGAGAGGCAAACAAGGAGAAATCAGACATGAACTCTCTGAG
Source organism: Cabassous unicinctus (assembly GCA_029593785.1). NCBI lineage: Eukaryota > Metazoa > Chordata > Mammalia > Cingulata > Chlamyphoridae > Cabassous > Cabassous unicinctus. The sequence continues at coordinate 21,099 of JAQZBX010012107.1, read as the reverse complement.
TCAGAAGTTCAAACTGGTGGCTAAATGCCATCCAGAGATGTATTTTATTTGTCCTATGATACCTTTTAAAAATATGAATTATTTGCCAAAATTCAAGAATCTGGAGACTTCATGAAAAATCCAGGTCTTTGGCTTCTGTTCTAGAGTCTATTCAAGAATCTAGGGCCACAGTGCCTCATCCTGGTGTGGCAGTAATCAGCTGGAGCTGAGAAGCAGCTGCCCCTTTGATAAGACACGGGCTCCCTAGTTCACTATGGGCCCCACCCAACACTCTTTGCTCATTCTCTTTACTTTGATGACCCTATGGGTATTGGAATTTGAAATCCCTCTTCTTGATCAGCACTGTCCAATAGAAATACAAATGTGAGCCATAAATGTAAGTTTAAAGTTTTTAGAAGCCATATTTAACCAAAATTAAAAGTAATGGATGAAATTAACTACTATATTTTATTTAACCCAGTGTATCCAGAATATCATTTCAACATGCACACGATATAAAAATTGTAATGAAACCTACTGATTTCTGGTATTTTGCATCAGTGCCCCTTTGGCTGACTAATACAGTGATAAAGGGTAGGCATAGTGAGAAGTTTAAAAAGGGAATGGCGACAGCCATAGTGGAGGCACAGAGACAAGTAACGATGCTCCAGGAAAAGACCAGCTCTAGTCCAGTGCCCCAGGGGAATCAACTAACAGCGAATGCAGTTGACCAGCATGCACATTTTCTGGAGGGAGGCTTTGGATTTTGTAATTAGGCACAGCATTGGGCAGTCAGTCACTGTAAAAATCAGCTGGTCAGCTGTCTGAATCCCAATTCACACACTAGATACTCAAGTGGCAGCAGGCAAGTGAGGATAGGATTCTTAAAGATTGGGATTTAATCTGAGTCCTGGCTAGAAGAGGGAAGCTGAGGTATTTCTCAAATGATAGGTATAGGATGCAAGAAGAGAGCATAAGTACAAAAGCATTTCAAAGAGATTGGTTTGAGGAGAAAGCAGCTATGAGGATGATAGGCAAGAACCTGGAGTGAAAATTCAAATAGAGTTAAAGACTGAGAGGGCGTAACTGAGTGAGAGGTCAGGAATCCAGATGAAAAAGCTAAGGTCAGAAGCCAGATAGGGAGACTTGGGGTGCAAAAATGGATGCTCAAGTCAGAGACAAACACAAGATATGCATCCCTGAGCCACAGACCTCAGAGGTAGGACTCTGTCCTCCATCCTCCACAGGAAAATATCTATCACAGTGAGCACAATCTGGTGGCAGCTTAGTAGGTGTCATGTTCTCCCCTCAAGCCTGCAGACGAAGACCAGAATTAAAGTCCATGCTGAGAAAAAGCCAGGCCACCAGTATGGGAAGAGGGAAATGTTAAATACATCTGCCATCTTTGAAAGACTTGGAAACAAGAAGGCAAGAACATTATTACACAACTGTAATTTTGAAGCTCTTTCAGAGACCTTATCTCTGACTTGCTCTAGCATTCATTCATCCCTGAGTTCATTCAGCAACCATTTATTAACTAGTCTTCCCCTGAACTATTTTATAGTGCTGATTAAATAAGTCAATTGTACTAATGCCTGCCAAATTCTACTCTAGCTGGTAGACAAGGGAAGTTAGCCCAGGCTTATGCAAAATATCGTCAGACTGCCAATACTGAAGGACACCTCTCTAAATAAAATCCATGAGATTAGGTGCATGTTATTATCCTGAAATTTTCAAAAGTCCACTTATAACTCATGTGCTGTACTTCTTCAGGTTGGGTAGGGCCCAAGAGAATAGGATATAAGGTGGGTATAAAATACCTCAAAAGAGATTTCACAGGAAAATTTTCTGTCTAGCAGGCAGTATGCAGGACTTTTTAATCTCCCTGTATTTTTAAAATAGTTTTCACATTGTTTGTGCTCAGAATAATGTTAAATACAAATCTTATTGTGACTTTATGGAGATTGTGGCCTGATATTCTACAGAAAAAAATTTTTTTCTAATGATAAGAAACTGGTACATATGAGGAAGAAATATAATAGGATAAAATTTTGAATTGTTGGAGGATAGTAATACGTTTCCACATCTGATTTTTAAAAGCAGTGTAATTTAAAAGAAAAGGTTGAAAGTGGCAAGGAAACTAAAATGGCACATAAAGTTAACGATGCAGAAAAATAAATGATAACTTGAATGGTACTGACAAATCAAAATTCACATGTATAAGGACAATGAAAATTATCTGGCAAGTGAAAAAATGACCTGAGAGAAGGATTCTTCACCTTTGATTCAATTACTAATTTTACAGAAAGGTAAGCATAAGTATGATTTATGCTGTAATTTTATGAATACTAACATTCTTATATAAAGCAAGTTCTTGGGCAATATTTAAAGACAATACCTACTTCATTCACAAAAACAAAATCAGTATTCAAATAATGACTCTCAGTTATCATGAAAGGATTTTATTTAGGATGCTTGGTTTATTGAGTCAGGGAAATATGTAATTTTTAGTAAATTTTCCAGGAAAAAAGAGTCAAAACAAGAGTTTTAGATTTTTAAAAAATCTCTATTTGAATAGCTATGGATTAAGAAAAAACTTCATGAACCTAACTTCTGTATCTGCAGATTTCATCAATGCTTACAAAGTTATTTAGACATGCTATTTACTCTTTTCTAATTTAGGGTTAGCAAATGTTTTGATTATCATTATGAGCAAAGAAACCACAATACATGTTTCCCTCTAAGTACCACACTTTATGAAATCATCCTTTATTTCCATACAATGGAGGAAAAAGGGGGAAACGTCTGTCCTATATTTTTGAATGTATTAATCTTGATTTATCCCTCCAAATACTTATCCACTCTTACCTGTAAGGCCCGGGAAAAAACAAGCCCTATGCCAGGAGAGAGGGGACTGCAGGATCACTTGAGCAGGAAACCTCAAGAGACTGGGCCCACGGAGCTCAGGAGGAAGAGGAAGCCAGGAGGGGAAGGAGAGACCAGGCAGAGATTACCTGCAACTTTCAACCTTGCTTCATTCAACACGTGGCAGCTGACTTTGGTGAGAGGGCATCTCTTATGGTGCCTTGAGTCAAAGTTTTTATGGCTTTGGAACTATAAGCTTTTATTCCAAATAAATACCCTTTATAAAAGCCAATAGATTTCTGGTACTTTGCATCGGCACCCCTTTGGCAGACTAATACAACCAGTATGGAGCTAACATTGCTTGTAAGGGACTATTTTTGAGATTATTGGACTTATTTAGTGGTTCTAGTCATTTGGATTAGAAATTATATCTTTAAATCTATGCCTACCTCAAGTTTAAGTTATGTTCTTTGAAGTAATATTAAAACCACCTGAAAAATAGATGGCAAATAGCTCAAATCACATTTTTTAGTAGATTTTGAAAATACAGATGTATTTTGCATATAGGCTTTCTTTAAAAGGTCAGAACTAATAAAACAAGATATACTTCTTAAATAGACTCAATCTTAGACTATTGTTTGCACATTTTGTCAAGGCTTACAGATGTGTTTTATGAATGAATGAATATTTCTTTTACTATGTTTCAAAACATTTCTTCATATACTGAGTAATTTACTCACTTCTTTTCAAAAATATATTTTCTCTGAAAGTAATTTTAACAAAATTTATTTAAAAGAGAAAAAGCAATAAGGCTTTAATTCATAAACACTACATGCTTTTGTTAGAACACTAAAAAAAAGCAACATATGCAGTCATCCTTTATCTGAAAATACTGACTTTCTGATTCTAGCAAAATATAATTTTAGTAACGCATCAAGACAGAATGCATAAAATTGGCATGGTTTTGATAGGCACACAAATTGAGAAAGCTTGATCTTTCCCAACTGTGTTGCAGAAAATGAAATGCATCTGGTATGACAATATGGCCGAATATGAGAAATAAAATCAGTGGGAAGAAAAGAGTCTTTTCTTTTATTCTTATTCTCAAAGCATAACACTTTTAAAAAGGCATATGCCCCAACAGCAAGGCATTACAAAGTCTGTTAAAGTGTGTTTCAAAGGTATATTTGGCTAAAGAAAACAGAATAGCGTGAGGGCTGGCAGTGGCTTGGGCGGCAGAACAGTTTGTACAGTTTTAATCATTGTACGTCATTGACTTCCTAATCCCTTTCCTCAGCAGTCCAAAACCTGATTTTTCTTTGCTTTTACTTAACATCTCCAAGCAGTGTCAAAAAATGTGCACATATGCTCTTGAGGCCTCATGCTGGGCTGGGGAGGGATGGAGAGGTGGGAAGTGTGTTCGAGAACATGGCTGATGCCAGGATCAAGCAGAGAACAAGAGAATGAACAAATTGTCTTATTTTTGCAATGAGCTTTCTTTCTTCCTTGAAAGAAACTTCTCTTTTACTAGGCAATCTGAAAGTGTATTTAAATGCTTTTACTGTATCTTCTTTAATGCATACCCATCTGTGCTTGTGAACTGTGAATAAAACTAAAATCTGCATGTGCTACCATTTCTCTCCCCAGACCCAAGTATCTTCAGAGATGAGGTACTGGGAGAGCAAGGAAAGGTCTCCAAGACAAGCAGGAAGCTTGCAAGGGTACTGCCAAGCTCAGGCTACTCCTGAACACTTCAGCATACCATTCTCCCAGTTCTGGGTTCCAATTCCATTTCTTCTCTTCCCCATTCAGAGAGGTGAGCTGCAGGCTCCCTTGAGTTGAGCAAAGAGATTATTTAGAGGACTGAGGAATCCTTATCTCTCCTACATTAGTGAGAGAGCGCTGATGGAAGCCACATTCAGGGTTCATAATAGAGAAAACCCTCCACTTCTCAGGGAAGGAGGCCCCGTGAGCTGCATCTGCCTCCTCCTAGGACTGTGTCTGACACCTGGGCAAGCAAGTCAGACCTTATTTTCTTTACTGTATAGTATTCTTCTATACCGAATGAAAAGCATCCTTTTAAAACCACTTTTTACCTTCTATCTGACACCCAAAGCCAGAGGCTGCATCCAATTCAATTGACAGGTGAAAGGAAATGCAAATTTATTTGTCTGTTTCTGTCAATACTATCTTTACCTACTATTCTGGAAATAACTAAAACCTTTCTCTAAAACATCAAGTGTCTGCTTACTGCAAGCATTTGTGTTTATTAAGGGAAAAAAAACACTCAATCTGATTTATCTTCTGAAACTACACCAGTAAATGAGTCAATAAACTATAAAAATCTTCAACCTAAAACCCATTTAATTCCTGTAACTTATCCTTCAAAGCATGCCCTGGTGTTTCTTGCAGCTCACTTTTTAATGTAATTAGTTTTTATGTATATGTCATTAACCTAACATTATTAATCAGAGTCAAAAGAATAGAGAGTTTAAATAAAGTTGGGTTGGTCAGGATGAAAGAGTTCTTTAGGTCCCCAGCAGAAGGGAACTTTTAAAATATTTTCTAGTGTTAACATGACTTGATAAACATTTACAAAAAGAGAGCAATGTTTCTTCAAAATTGGGGGAGTAAAAACAGCCACTCAGTGGGGTGATGTATGAGAATTCTGCACATTATGCATGATTGTTTGTAAGCTCACAATTTCTGTAATAAAAATTTTTAAATTAAAAAAAATAAACAGCCACTCAGTAGGACACCTTTATAGATACTCCTAGTAAAATCTTAAAGCACATGAAAACCTTAACTCATGTCTGACTAAAGGGTCAGCACTGTGTCTGAAAGAGCATACTTTAAAATCAACTGCTCCGAGTGACTATTAAAACTTGTAAAAAGGCATAGAAAAATATCTGTTTGACTAACTCAAATAAGAGGCTCACGCTGGCCACTTGTTGGGCAGCAATCAACTTGCAGTAGGAAGTTCTGAAAAGGGACTGGGAAAAAAGGAGCAGAATTCTGCTTAATGCAGAATTTTCCCAGCACGCGACCCCACATTTGGCAATAACTCACCGCTCTGCTTTCCAATTCCTTCCTGCAAGCCATTTGTTTCTAACTGTTCCCCCTCCATACCGCTGTACACGGTGCAATATTTTTTTTGTTGGTACTTCCCCCCTCCCCTTTTTGACAAGGTGAGATTTAACTGGACAGCTCCTTCCAAAGAGACCTCTAAAAATATACCCACTTCAAATGTAACTCAATCCGTCTCCTATTTGGCTACTATTAACACTTCTTCTATTTTCATTGGCCACTCCTAAAGCCCCAAGTTTGCAACCCCAAAAGCTTCTGGAGGCAGGTGTCATTTATGTCAAAAAGTGAAAAGTCAGGGTGCCAGTCAAAACTCTTCATCATTACTAAGCAGAAGCAAGATGCTTTCTTTCCAATGTTTAAGCTACTCGGAAACCCCCCTCCCCGCCCGCATCCATCTCGCTGGGTCACGAAGCTGGAGCCCTGGTCCGATGCACCTCGTTTCCGGCCGCGCCCACCTGGCACTCACCTGGCTGCTGCCGCGCTCCTCGCTGGTCTCAGGGGCTAGGGGCTCCGAGGGACTCCGTGCTGGCTCTGCGGGCGGCGGCGGCTCCAGAAGCTGCTCCAGGCAGGCGGTGCCCGGCAGGGACGAGCTCTTCTGATGGCACAAGTGCGCCCCAGGGCCCCGACACCTGGTATCCTCATCTCGGGCGCGGTCTCCCCTCGGGACCGGTTGGGGAGAGGAAGACAGGGAGGATGAGGCGGAGGACGAAGAGGGAGCCGAGTCGGGGGAGCGTCCGCCAGGCGGCGTCCCTCCGGCTGCTCCAGAGGTGACCGCGGGCCCCTTTCCTGGGGGAAGCAAATGTTCTCGGATCCGGCGACGCACCGCGGACCCCTGTTCTGCTCTGCCCGCGCCTCCGGGCTCCAGGGGCTCCGGCGAGGAGCAACACAGGTTTGGCTGGGAGGAGGAGAAGACGCGGTCCAGAACTTGCTTCCGCTTCTTAAAGCCGCTCCACCTGCTGCCCGCTCCACCCACGCCGGCCAGTGCATCCCGCCTGCTCCCCGGGGGTGGCGGGGAGGGCGACGGGGTGTCCGCAGTGCGGCGCTCCGCGCCCCCCGCACGCCCGCTCCCGCTCCCCTTGCTCTTGCCCACCCCCAGCTGCAGGTTCTTCCAGAGTCGGGCCTGGAAGGAGGACGGTGCAGCCGTAGGCTCGGGCTCCATCCTCCACCCCCTGCTCCTCCTCTCCACCCCTCCTCTTCTTCTGCCCTCTCTGGCTGCGCCTCCTCCCGGAGCCCCGCGGTGGCAGCGGCGGCGACGGGCGCAGCAGCAGAAGCCAGAAGCCCCCAACGGCTTCAGGCCAGAACCAAGAATAGATGCCGCCGCTGCCGCGGAGGCTCTCCGGCCGCGGGACTCCGACGCCGCCTCTTCCTTCGGTACCTGCCGGGATGGGCTGGCGCTGTTACCGAATCCCGGCCGCCACGCCTGTAAAGTTTCTAGCTCCGAACCCGACGATTCCAGACCACAGGAGGCCCCCAGGCCGCGCCCTGGTTCCCTCTCCTCTCTAATTCCGGGATCGGGAAACTGAAGACAACCGGACGTGAGTGCCCAGCTGCGCCAGGGATCGCACCAGGCACCCTCCAGGCAGCACCTGCCAGCGGCGGAGGCGACTGTCTCCAAACTGGGCGTGCACCAGATTCACACATCAGGGTGCGCTGGGCTGAAGACTCCCAGGACTAACAGCCCCGCCATAGGATCTCGGGAACATCCTCCACTCCTAGGTGGGAGGCCGGCGAGCAGACGAGAGCCAGGTAGAGTTGGGGAAGGCCCGGACGCAGCTTGCTCCCTGAATTCGGGCCACAGTTGTCCACGCAGCTCGCTCTGGGCTGGCCGCTGTACCCGCTGCCTATCTTCCGAGTCCGCGGAAGTGAACTGGTGAGGAAACTATGCGCCCTTGGTGGGTCCTGTGGGGCGCCCAGCGTCCACGCTGTGCGGTGAAGCCGACTGTGGTCTGGCGCTGGACACCGCTGTGGGGATCGCGCTGTGCGCCCTTGGTCCAAGACGAGGTTTTTATTTCTTCGGTCTTGACTTCATCCACATCCACCCCTCCCCCGCGCTGTATTTGCATGTACACTGGCGACTTTTATGATCAGGGTCCAGCAGTTTCCGGAGTCTGCCCAAAAGATTAGCGGTTAAGTTGTAAGGAGTTTACGGTGGACCGAGACGCGGAGGATGCGCACTGCCTCTGACTCCATTCCGCAAGTAGAGGATCCTGCTTGCTTTTCAATCAAGTGCATTTTCCTTTGGTTACCTCATTTGCTTCGTTGCAAGGTAAATGGAAAAGACTTTGCTTTTCCCGAAATCTACTGATCCAGGGTCTTCTGATCCTACTAGGAGAGGTTCCTTCCTGAAAGGCAGATGACGCTGTGCCCCTTCCTCCTCCTCTGTCTTCTGCACCCCTTAATGTGGAAAACATGGAATAGTTCCCTGAGCTTTGGCGCCACACTGTCCATCCTGCTAACAGTATACCTTCGAGGTGTTACCAACCTCTCTCTCTTTTCCTGGACTATATAACAAATATTTAACAAATATGTATTGAGCACTTAACGTGTGTATCTGGGGATGCAGCTGTGAACAAACTGGGCTCCTCTCTGGTGGAGCTTATCTTCCCCTGGGTGGGGGAGTCAGACAATAAACACAAAATTTCTAGTAGTGAAACGACCTATGAAAACAAAAAAACAGGGTACCATAATAGAGTGCCTATGGAAATAGGACTGCCAGATAAAATATAAAACACCCAGGTAAATTTGAATTTCATATAACAGTTTTTTTTTGGTATGTGTGTGTCCCAAATATCACATGCGACTGCTTATACTAAAATATTATGGTTGTTTATATGAAATTCAAATTTAACTGGGTGTCTTGTAATTTTATTTGCTAAATTTGGTAGCCCGATAGGAAGGGGTGTCTTTAATTTATGTGCATAGGGACAATATCTCTGAGAAGATAAAATTTGAAGTGAGACTTAAGACAAAGAGCCAGCCATTGAAAGATCTGACTACAGCACTCCAAGAGGAAGGAACAGCAGGTGTAAAGGCCCTGAGGTAGGAAGCAGCTTGGCTAGGCAGGTTCAAGGACCAGAGAGACCACGCTATTGTGACCAAATAGAGTGGAGCAAGATGGATAGGGCTGGTAAGACAAGGAGTGGAAGAAATCAGCAGGGTCCAAGTGGGGTCAGTCCTAGGGACTATAGTAAGAGTTTGAGATTCCTGTAAGTAAAATGGGGAGAGTTTAGAGAGTTTTTAAGCTTTTTAAGCATACGTCATGATTTACTAATACCTGCCTCATGGGGCTATTTTGAGGGTTAAATGAAAAGGGGCTTAGCTCAGTGTCCGGCATGTAGTTGATATTATTGTTATAGGCAAATATTTATTAAGTTTATGAGCATTATGCTTTGGAAAAACAGGCAAGTGAATGGCTAAAGACTGTGGACTCCATTTACATAACATTCTCAAAATGACAAAATTATAGAGATGGAAAACAGAATAGTGGTTGCCAGGGGTTGAAGGTAGGCAACTATAAAGGAGCAGCATAAGGAAATTCCTTTGTGTGGATGGAACAGTTCTGTATGTTGATTGTGGAAGCAGTTCCATGGATTGATACAGGTGATAAAATTGCATAGAGCTACGTACATGCACACATCCATGCATGTGCTCATAAAACTAGTGAAATCTGAGTTAGGTCAGTGGATCATACCAATGTCAATTTCCTATCTTGATATTGTACTAAAGTTATGTATGATGACACCGTAGGGGAAATTGGGTGAAGGATGCACAGGGCCTTATGTAATATTTCTGCAATGTCCTGTGCGTCTAAAATTGTTTCAAAGTAGAAAAGTATAAATAAAATGCAAAATAATAAAATAATGCTTTTTTTTAAAGATTGTGGGCTGTTGAAAATTTTCCTTTGGAGTTTTGGCTGTTGGAGAACAACACAGTCTTAGACCCACAGTGGACAGCTTTTTTCCTCTAGCTGTTTCTCACCAACCCCACCTAATCCCTGAGTCAGTCAGGAAGCCTCTGAGGAGCAAATGAGGGAAAGGCAAAGTTTGGTGAGACAGAATCCATGTTTAAGTAGGATCCTAACTGCAAATGTCGACATGAAGGCTGCAAAGATTTCTCAACACAGAATAAGAACCACACTTGCCATTGTGTTTGAAAGCAAGAGGCTTGAAAGTAGAAAAGGTGACATTTTTCATTGGCTTCCCTTTCCTCTTGTTTTCTTTCTTTGTATTTCATTTTCTTGGCCCATCTAAATTTACCCGACTGAAACTATGTAGCTGGTGATATATTTCAGCATTACCTCTCTATTGAGTATTTATTATCTAATGGGGACTTTATAAAATTGAAAATCTCCACTGAAATAATCAGAAATCTCTATTAGGGACTTGGCTATTCAGAGAATTGTCAGTCTTACAAAGTGAGCTACACACTGCCCCTTGAGGCTTTCCCTCTAAACTGCCTCAATCCCATATTAAATCAATGTGGGGATCACTTTCAAAAGCCTGAGGCAAACCATCTTTTCCACACCAGCCAACCAAGCTTAATGTACAAAGACCACACAAAAAAATTACTTCAATATAGAGCTACTCTGACTGCCCAGAAAGAAATTGCAATACCCTGAAGTCTCATTCTTTCCAACATGGGGAAAATACCTTGCTGCTAACCTTTCCAGACATGGTGAAACAGAAGCACGGAGAAGACAAGTAAAGAAAATAGGATTAACCTAGAGAATTAAGAAGAAATCACCACCATGTCATACCAGACTCTTTAGAAGTATGTTATTTGTCATAGTTGTAGCCTGGAGATAACTGTACACAATTCAACCTTACCTTGGTATAGTCTTTCAATGATTCATTTAATTGACTTTTGTAGCTTAATATTTTCATTTTTCTTTTCTACCTAAATTTTTCCTTGAAAATACTAAATCTGAGATTTGGGGCTCTGAAATTCATGATCTTAAATAACAGTTATCCATCAATGTGAATTATGTATACAACTTGAAAGAACATGTGTAACTTTTCCCAAGTATCTGAAGTGGATTATAAAATGAAAACCTGACCTACAAATTGTGCATCATATAAACCTGCACCAGATATGAGGGATGGCAAGGAGAACAGTATATGGAGCAGGGAGAGCAAAAGGAGCATATCCATCACAGAGACTGCTAAGGGCTGCATCAGGTAGGATTTTGTACGCAACAGTAAGACTTTGGACTTGAGTGGGATGGGAAGCCACTGGAGGGCTTTGAGGTGAGTTTCTTATTATCCAACCGGCATTTTAAAAGGCTCACTCTGGCTGCTGTGTTGACAACAGAATGGAAGAAGAGCGAGTAGAAACAGAATTTAATTAGGAGTCTATCATTATAATACACAAGGGACAATGGCAGCTTCAACTGTGGTAGCAGGTGAGTAGTGAAGAAAATGATTAGAGTCTAGATTCATGATATTTGAAGATAAAACTGACAGAATTTGCCAGAGTTTGGATATGGGGTTCTCAAGCACTATGCTAAATTATTTGCGTAATTTACCATATGTAATTTTCACAGTACCCCATTTTATACGTGAAGAAACTGAGTCTGAGGCGTGTTAAATGACTCACAAGACCACTCATTGAATAATTAGCAGATCCAGCAGAACTCATGTCTCGGTGATTTCAAAGACACATGTCTTCTCTAATTTTGAAATGTATACATAGATAAATAGAATAAATAATTGAAAGAGGCCTCAAAAAATGAACTGATCCATGTCCTTGCCTTAGGTGCTCAAACTCGACCATCTTGGACAGAACCACAACTTCCTCTCAATGAGATCAAGGATATAAATACAAGCACAAAAACAACATTTCAGGGACTGATTGAGTTAAAGGCCAACTAAATGGCACTTAAGAAGTCCTCTAGTCAGTGAAGAACTGGCTGCCATCCCAGCTCCTGGCACAGGGCCAGATGCCTTGAGCTATTATTTCCTCTCTCTCAGTCTCAGCTTTCTCTTCTCTGAAATGGGGATAATAAAACATATGGAATCAGCCTGGCCCATATCACAAGGACCCCATTAAAAGACCACTGTAGGCAGCATTTTTGACAAATAAAGCCTGTTCAAAAGAGAGACATTAACGTCACTTTGTAATCAAAAACAAGAAAAGCTACCAAACTAACTTATTCTAGCTCACGTGCAAAGACCTTGCCTGGGTGGAGAGAAGCATTTTGAACTTTTCACAACCAAGAACTGAGTCATCACAATTACACTTATTGAGATGTTTGTTAACTATACTGTGAGCTCAGCAGAATAAATTACTGTTCTGATGTAAACTAGTTTTAGACTTTTTCTTCATTTGAAAGTTATCTCAGCAGAGTGCTAGTATTAGTCAGCCAAAGGGGCACTAATGCAATATACCAGAGATTGGTTGGTCTTTATAAAGGGTACTTATTTGGGGTAGAAGTCCACAGTTACCAGGCCATAAAGCATAAGCTTCTTCTCTCACTAAAGTCCATTGCCACATGTTTGAGCAAGACTGCTGCCAACGTTTGCCAGGGTTCAGGCTTCTTGGGTTCCTCTCTTCCCCGGGCTGCATTTCTCTCCAGGCTCAGCACCTCTGTTTCCTCCAAAAGGTCAGCTGTAGACTATGAGGCTCTCTAGGCTTTGCTTCTCTCCACAAGGCCAGCTGTAAACTCTCAGCTAACGGCTTGTCTCTATCCCGGGGCCTTCTCTCCAACATCAAAACTCCAACATTAAAACTGCTACTCAAAACCTGCTGCAACTCTGTTCTTTGTGATGCCTTTTATATTTTCTTCCCCCACCCACCAAGGGGTGGGGCTCAACGCCCTACTGATGTGGCCCAGTCAACGCCCTAATCATAACTGAATCATGCCCAGATTAACAGATCAGTTTACAAGCATGATCCAATTATATTTTTGGAATTCATAATTACATCAAATTGCCCAACGACTGCAGTGCTCAATGCAATTTAATATTTAAGTAACTCCAGAGGAGTTAACTGTTGCTGTTGTCTGTTTACTCCAGGGTACTCCACATTGACTTCTTAACCAAAGAGATAAAAAAAAAAAAGATCTAGAGTCCTAGACCAAGGGTGGCTCTGGAGTTTCTATGTAGGAGAAGTGTACAGCCATCCATCTGGCTAGAAGTAGAGGGAGGAAAAACTTGAAGGTGCATTTGCTTAGTCCTTTATATAAAACTGAAAAAAGTAAAAACTCATATCAAAGAAGAGAGGAAGGAGTTAACTCTCTTCTTTGAGGGAGCTCAAGTCTCCCAGGCCCAGCTCTTGTTGCTGATTCTGAGCTGTTGAAGTCCCAACATGAGTGTTCACCTTAGTCTTGCACTCAGGTAGCTCTGTGACCATGGGCACACTTCGGGGCCTCATTTTTTCATTGGCAAAATGAAGAGATCAAACGAGTTTCCCTCTAAAGTTCCTTTTGGCTTAAAAATTGTGTAAGCTTCTGAAATAACACCCCAATATAGGATATAGTCCATCGACTCATCCCTGGCCTGATTTTCTACTTTCAATAGTATAACACAAAGGTAGTGCTGGATGGGCATGGAAATAATCCCTTGTGAATATATACTATGTAGCAGAATCAGTTAGTGCCCCTATCTGCCTCTCTATCCCAGAGGATTGTCTCCCAAACCACGCATCCTTCTCATCCTGGTCCTGCCTCCAAGATCCTGGAAGAGCCCTCAACCAATGAGTGATAGGAATTGACATATAGGCTTCTCTAGCTCCCTCCTGCCCTACAAGGGCATCTGGTGGATAACTCAGAGGTGGGGTTCTATATTTTTTCCCAGCTTCAATTATCTCTGTGGTTCTTGAATTATATTATACCCTTTATCAGCTTACTTTCCTTCCCTGTCTCACTTCCCCCACTCCATAGCACGGCCCCTGCACCTCATAAATTAACTGTTTGCATTTGAATCCTCACCACCAAGTCTGCTTCTGGGGAAACCCAAACTAAGACATATTATCTGGACACTTCAATCCCTGGTTAATGAAGTTATCACCTTGACCACACTATGAAAATACAAGTAATGTTCTACAGCAAGATTCCTTTGGGTTATATAATTCTTTTATGGGGGTGGGAGGGGATATGAAGACAAAGTTTCTTCCAGAGCCTTTGAAAGTTAGGCCCTTTGAGAACTATAATATATTAATCTATGATTTACCTTCTTGTTGTAGTCCACTGACTCCTTAAAGTAAATAATAGGGGGTCTCAGCATCCATTACACCACAGAAAATCAGTCTGAACTGATCACAGCCAGTGATTGAATCAAGAAAGGGTCTGTGACCAGTCCTGGAAACTATCAGCATATATTGGACTAGGTTCAACTATGAGTAGCATATAAACCTAAAATTATGGCTTAAACATATTCAGGAAGTTTCCAGGTCATCACTAGACCTAGTAGGGCCTCCTTCTATCTTTTTACTCCACCACACATGCCTACCATCCCCAAAGTCATCTCGTACTCCAAGATTGTCAGTGTAGCTTTAGCCACTGCGTTCACCTTCCAGCCAATCAGCAGAAAGGAAAGGATGAAGAAGGACATGCCCCCTTCCTTTAAAGCTACTTCCTGGCTCTTCTTATATCTCATCATTTAGAACTCAGTTACATAGCCATGCCTAGCTACAAGGGAGGCTGGGAAATAAAATTGTTATTCTGGGAAGTCATTTTAGTCTAGCTAAAAATTTGGGATTTCTTCTCTAGGAAGAAGGGGAAGGTAGATATTGGAGGACAACAAGCATACTCTGCCACAGAGGGAAAAATCAGTTAAGGGACTTCTCTCATAAATAAGAGGCACAAAAGAGATGCTCTCTTTCCTTCACTACATGTTTTGGTGTTTGGTGTGATGCCTGGAACTGCTGCAGCCATCTTGTATGAGTTTGAGGTGAACACTAAAGTTGTCAGATCAGAGAAATGGAAACAACTTAGTTGTTGATGACACTATTGAACTAATCAACCCATTAAGGCCATCCTTAATGCTGATGCTATTATTGCATTAGAAATTTAACAAATAGGTTTTAAGCCAGTTTGGTAAAACTGTTTTGTTTTTTACTCATTTTCTATTGCAGCCATAACTAACTACCACAAACTTAGCTGCTTAAAACAACACCCATTTATTATCTCATAGTTTCCATGGGTCTGAAGTCTGAGCACAGCATGGTTCTGCTGGCTCAGGACTCACAAGACTGAAATCAAAATGTTGGCTGGGCTGAGCTCCTTTCTGGAGGCTCTGGGGGAAGAATCCAGCTCCAAACTCATTGAGGTCATTGATCAAAGCAAGTTCCATGCACCTGTAGACTGAGGTCTCCGTTTATTTGCTGGCTGTCACCCAGGGTTCATACTCAGCTTCAAGAGGCCATCTAGAAGTACTGTTTCAGTTTGCTAAAGGCTGCTGGGAGCAATATACCAGAAATGGGTTGGCTTTTATAATGGGAATTTATTAGGTTAAAAGCTTATAGTACTGAGGCCATGAAAATGTCCAAACAAGGCTTCAACAGGATGTTGTTTCACTAAAGTTCAGCTGCTGGCAATCCTGGACTCCTGCCATGTGGCAAGGCACAATGGCAGCTCTGCCAGTCTCTGGTACATATATTTAACAAGTGTAGTGTTAACTATAGGTTCAAATAGAAGGGGCAGAAGAGCCATTTATAGGGAAATTATAAATGAGTCTAACTGTTACACTGGGGAATATGTATTCCAAGGTAAGGTCCACTGAAAGGGTATTGAATTCCTGAGGTTGTCTGCCCTGTCTATAGTGTCTAGATGTCTCTAAAGCCCTCAGGAGCCCTGCTGTTTGAGGTAAGGTTTACTGTGGCAGTCAGTGAGATCCTCCCAAGATGTGTATAAGCATAACCTCTGGAATGACTTCCCAATTCACTTTGAAATCTAGCCATAAAAACTCATTTGTATTTAATATTTCCTCCTTTTGATCATGGTCTTTTTCCAAATGCATTGCTAGTTGTCATGCCATTTTCTTGATTCAAATCTCTTTTGTCCATCCCAGCTTTTTGGGAAGAAATCCTTCGGTGTCAGGGGGGCTCATCCCCTTGAGTCATGTCCCACACCGGGGATAAGCGGGAAGGTAGTGAGTTTATATGCTGAGTTTGGCTTAGAGAGAGGCCACATCTTCAATAATTTTAAGAAGCCAGAATGTTTGAGAACAACTGGTGTAGAGAAATCATTAGGGGTGGTAACATCAGGGTGCTGTAACCACTCCTAGGCCTGGGGGTGGGTTGCAGGGGTCAGTTACCAACACCGAGAGTCCGAGAGGTACAGGGATAAGACCATCTGCTAGGACAGAGAGACTGGCACAGGGACACTTCTCTTTGACAGAACCTAACCCAAAGCCAGAAAACAGACAGAAGAAACCTAGAAAGTTCACTTTCTAGTCATGAACTCCTTCTTCCTTCCTCCATCCTCCTGATTAAGAAAACAAGGTTTATTTTTCCTCAACCATTTGAGAACACTCTATGAACCAAATCCTTTAGATTCAGTTGTTAACATATTAAAAGAGAAGATAAAAATCTTTATAAAATCTTGAAGTAAATGGCCTGGCTGGCAACTATTATTCTACTATGTAACCTATAGTATGCACCTCAGTACCTGAAAATTCCCTTGATCAATTTTATTTCCTCTATAACAATTTCTAATCTTCCCCTCATGTCCAGGGCAGACCAGAAAGCAAAAGAGAAAACCAAATTATTCATCTTTAAACTATTACATACTATTACTGACAACTTGTGAATCCAGGATTTTAAAAAGAGGCTCTTCATTTTTCACATAAAGCTGTGGTTACTCATTTCATCTAAGTTGACCTCAGATAGTTTAGTGCAGTGGACCGTGGTCTCTGAAGTCACATTGCCTTGGTTTGAATCCTGAATCCATTATTTACTAACTGTGTGGCCTTGAGTAAGTTGCTTAATTTCTCTGTGCCTCAATTTCTCATCTGTAAAATGGACATGACAGGAGTATGTAAAATAGACCAACAAATTAGATAATGTAGGTAAAATGGACAAATTCCTGGAAACACACAAACTACCTACACCGACTCAAGAAGAAATAGAATATCAACAGACCAATACCAGATGAAGAGATTGGATCAGTAATCAAAAACCTCCCAACAAAGCAAAGCCCAGGACCAGATGGTTTCACTGGGGAATTTTAGCAAACATTTTAAAAAGAATTAACACCAACTGCTCAAACTCTGCCAAAAAAATTAAGTAGCGGGAATACTCCCCTTCTATGAGGCCATCACCCTAATGCCAAAGTTAAAAAAAAAAAGATACCACAAGAAAAGAAAATTACACAATATCCTGATAAATATGGATGTAAACACCCTCAACAAAATACTAGCAAACTGAATCTAACAGCACATTAAAAGAATTATACACCATGATCAAGTGGGATTTATCCCAGGTTTACAAGTATGATTCAACATAAGAAAATCAATTAATGTAATACACCACATTGATAGAACAAAGGAAACAGACCATATGATTATCTCAATTGACATATAAAAGGCATTTGACAAAATCTAGCACCCCTTCTTAATAAAACACTTAGAAAACTAGGAACAGAAGGAAAGTTCCTCAGCATAGTAAAGGCCAGATATGAAAAACCTACTACTAACATCATACTCAATGGTGAACAACTGAAATCTTTCTCTCTAAAATCAAGAACAAGAAAAGAATGCCTACTGTCACCACTGTTGTTCAACATTGTACTGGAAGTTCTAGCCAGAGCAATTGGGCAAGAAAATGAAATAAAGACATTGAAATTAGAAAGGAAGAAGTAAAACTTTTCCTATTTGCAGATGACAAAATCCTATATATAGAAAATCCTGAAAAATGCACAAAAATGCTCCTAGAGCTAATAAACAAATTCAGCAAAGTAAAGGGGTACAAGATCAGCACACAAAAATTAGTGGTGTTTCTACACAATAGTAATGAACAATCTGAAGAGGAAATCAAGAGAAAAAAAAATTCATTTACAATAGCATCTAAAAGAATAAAATATCTAGGAGTAAATTTAACCCAGTAAGTAAAGGACATATGGATGGAAAATTATGAAACATTGCTGAAAGAAATCAAAGAAGACCTAAATAAAGTGTTCAAAAGTGTCACCATTTTAAAAAAAAAAAAGAACTCTCATGTACCATTAGTAGAAATATATAATCCCATGTACTGTTAGAGGCAATAGATATCAAAATATTGGAAATTCCTATTGTATTGGGCTGAATAGTGTCTCCCCAAAATTCATTTCCACTTGGAACATCAGCATTACTTAGAAAGAAGGTCTTTGCAGATATAATTAAGGTAAGGATGTCAAGATGAAATCGTTCAGGATTTAGGGTTGGCCCTAAATCCGATGACTGGTATCCTTATAAGAAAAGGAAAGGGCACAGAGACACAGGGGAAGATGGCCAGGAGAAGACAGAGGCAGAGCTAACAGCAGTTGGAAGAGGCAAGGACGCCTTCTCCCCTAGAGCTTCTGAGAGAGCATGGCTCTGCCGACACCTCAGTCTTTGACTTCTAGCTTCCATAACAGTGAGAGAATCAATTCACGAGGTTTTAAGTCATCAAGTTTGCTGCTATTTAAGCCAACCCTAAGACACTAATACATCTACAATTTGACCCACCAAGTTATTCTAAGAATTTATCCTTCCGACAATTGTCACAAATTTTCAAGGACGTGTGACTTTAATGAATTTACAGCATATTTATAGTAGCAAAATTTGGAAAATATCTAAAAATTCACCAGAAGTGGACTAGTTAAATAATAACACATAAGTACAAGGGCATACCACATAGCCATTCAAATGAAACATGTAAAAGATGTGAAAAATAGCTACAATTATATTTACGTTTAAAAGAAAATCAGTGCACCTCATTCTACAGCACGCCTGCGGTCCATGCCTCGGACCATGTACTTTTCTCATTTTCTTGTTTCTTAATAAACTCTTTACTTCCTTGTACCCTAAAAAAAAAAAGAAAAAGAAAAAGAAAAGAAAATCACAGAACATGAGTATGCCACATATGTCTTTAAAAGTATATACATAAGTATATATATATATGCCTGGAAGAAAAGACACCTAACTCAAAATAGAAACTACTTCTGGTATGGGGCACGGAAGATTTCTTACCTCATGCAATTGTGAACTGTCAGACCTTTCCAAAATCCACTTTTTAACTTTATGATAAAAATCTTTTAAAAAGCTGTTTTGCTGATTACAACTGTAGGATGATGGAAAAGCCCAACATTTCTAACGATAAAGAGCAAATTTAATATAGGTCATAATCTAGTGGAATAAACACAAGCCTTGGCAGTAGAAGAGCTGCATTTGAATTCAGTCTTTTCCCTTACTTATTCTCACTCATTTATCAAATCCATATTTGTTGAGATACTAGTACCTCTGTGCTAACTCCTAGAATTCTAGTACTTCATGACCACAGAACAGACCCTCCCCCCAGTTAGAAAATAAGCCAACTTACTAATTGTGTCCCTTGACCTATCCAGACTGCAGTGTCCCCTTCTGTAAAATGGGAATAGCAATTCCCACCTCCAAGATCATTGTGAAAATCAACTAGATAATGCACATGAAAGTGCTAAGCTAGAAGTCTGGAATATAATGAGCATTCAGCAAATATTTGCTTAATGTGAAGTGTGAACAGTCAAAATTGACTTCACCAGCCTAGGTTTTTGGTGAAAACAGAAAGACAATAAAGTACCTTTGGCTAGAAAATAAATGATAGGTAGATACCAATATTTACGCATTCCATGAGAGAATCATGCTCCCACTTAAGAGTCAGCCAAGATAGAAATATTTTATTTGAGTGAACTTGTCAATAATCCTGTGAACAAAAGATAATTTTGATATGTCAGCCTAGCATATGTCATCACATACACACACACACACACACACACACACAAACAAATAATAGAGCACTTGGGATGTGCTTTGGTTTGCTAGTTTTTGCCAGGCTCCTACCCTGGAAAACACAGCTGGAATCTATAAATGTAATCTGTAAATTGGTATTATATAATTTTGTTCAAGTATTGACTAACCTGACATTGTTTTTAAATTCCTTATTTTGTATTTCAACAATTTCTGTTTATAATACTTTGTAAACAATTTTGAAGCAACTACTGTTCATTGATTTGCTCAACTCAATTCATTTGACAGTGAAGAGAGATGACATCAGTAAGAAGGAGATAAAGGACAGAGAAAAGCTAATACTTATGTTGAACCCACTGAGAACAATAAATATAACTGCTTTTCCATCAACATGGCTGTTATATCTAGTCACTTAAGAAACATTGCAGTTTGAGCATCACTTGGCCAACTATTGAATTAGGGGGTGACCTTGCTACTTTACTGTAGTAGACATGGTAAAGGGAGATTGCATTTACTTCATCCAAGGCATTTTTTTAGGCTTTTTGAACAATTCTTGTGATTTATTCTCTCTGGTAATAAATTGAGCAACTAAGAAGATCAGTGACAAGAGTAACTTTTAAGCCATTAACTTCACTTTTAAAGCCAAAAAAGCAATAATAGGAACCAATAATTCAATTCAACACACACATTCTGAGCACGTTTAAAGTGCAGAGAACTGTGCTAGGTGCTAAGAAGACACAAAGATGAATCATGACTGGTCTTTGCCTTTACCCAGCATATATTCTAGAAAGGGAGCTATGACTCATCCATGAAGAGTTATTACATAATAAAAAATGATGTTTGTTCTTTAGGAGAAATAAAAGATTGGTTCGGAATAGTGGAAAGAGAAAGAGAATTTTTGGTTGGTAAGTGGGATCAGTGATGTGCAGAATCAGGTCTGGAAATTTCCATGACCCATGTGGCATTTGAGCGAGGCCTTGAAAAATGGATAAGATTTTGTTTAACAGGTGGAGATGAGGAAAAAAGGGAATACCAAATGGCAGGAACAGCATGAAGAAAAGCATGATGGTAGAAAACTAAGATCATGCTCAGGAATCAGCAAATAGTCTAGTTTGACCAGATTACTCTGGTAAATAGAAAAATAAAAGCTATGTATTTATTTAGCAGCAGGGTGTTGCCATACTTTATTCCTACAGGATGCTGGACTTTATTCTAAGTAATGGAGAGTACCTAAAGGTATTTGTTTTAAGCATAAAAATAATATGGCGAG
>JAQZBX010012106.1:17368-41817 GCA_029593785.1 Cabassous unicinctus | reverse complement strand
GAGAGAGAGAGAGAGAGAGAGAGAGAGAGAGAGAGAGAGAAAGAGAGAGAGATTGAAACTGAAATAAAGGTCAGAAAAGCAGAAATGTATAAGTTAGGATTATATAGAATCTCAGTCATATTTAAATATACACGTACAAATAAATTAGGGCTGGTTGTTAAAAGATATCTTCCTTTTTTGCCAAAAATTTCTGTTTTTATTTTAAGTTGTTTTGAAAATCTATATTACATTGAAAACTAAAACATAAAAACAAACAAACAACCAAAACCTTGGACATACTATAACCCAATAATTATGACAAGATTATCTGAAGTCATACAGGCTCAGTACAAATCCTTGATTTGTTACATTGAACTATGCAAATATTGGTACATTTTTTTAAAGGTGCCTCGGGTTTCTCGTGAGAAAATGAGGATACCCATAGTTCAGACTACGTTCCTTAGTACAGGTAAAGCACCAAGAGGAATACTTGACTCCTGGTAAATGCTCATTAAATGTAAGCTGTTATCATTATTGTTTTATTATCAATAAAAATTCAAAAATTCCAGTGAAATCTCACTGGATCATCAGGAATAGAGAGGACAGTCTGGACAAGTGAGGATCCCAAATTTTAGAAGAAGAAGGTTGCATATTAAATAGGTATTTGTTTAAAATATTCACGTGCACTTTATAAGCTGGATCGACAAGTAATGTAATACCAAACAAAGCTAATTTAATAAACATCTAAAATCAGTAGATGTAAGCAAATCCTCCAAAAATTCTTCAAAATGATTTTTCAAGTAGTTATTTCTTTCTCCTTAGTCTTCAGTTTGGTCATAAATTTGTTTAAGCACGTGTTGAGAATAGTTTGAAGAGCTAGTCGAAACATTGCCTGATATCCCAAATGATTGAATACTTCATACATTAATATTTTTTTCTACACTAAAGGATGTGAAATTCTAGCTGAGGGTTATAGGCAGTAAGTAGAAGCCAATAGCAGGAGAAAAAAACAGAACAGAAAAGTCCTAGGAACATTGGAAATTATGCTTGAGGCCAATAATTATGCTTAAGGCCAAGAATAATTGCTTGAAAAAAGAACCTATTTTCAAGATATAAAATTTCCACTGCTGGTCATTCCCTTCCCTTCTCTCCTTCCCTCTTTCTCTCCCTTCCTCCCCTCCCTCCCTTCTTGCTCTCCCTTCCTTTCCTCCTTTGCCTCTCCCTACATTCCTTCTCCGTCCTCTCTGCTTTTCTCCTTTCCTTCCTCCACTCTTTCTGAAATATAAATTAGTTTTCCTGTGCTTTGGAAGCACACACTGTGAATAGGGAATTTAGGAAGGGCTTCACTGAGGAAGTGACATCTGATTTTGGCCTATAATGTATCATTATTTTTTTCTAATTTAAGATAAAACCTACCATAGGATCCATCCACAGTTTGTAGAAGACCAATAAGAAGGAAAAAGCCCTCCAGTTAAATTCTAATATACACTCAAATTTAAAACACATGCCTGAAATTGCAACCTAGCCTAGTGTTGTACTGTGCCTAAGAGTTATTTGCTGGGAGCCTCCTTGTTCAAATGTGGCCTCTCTCTAAGCCAAACTCAGAATATAAATGCATTACCTAAACCCAGCATGGCACATGACTCCAGGGGATGAGCCTCCCTGGCACCAAGGGATTATTACCAAGCACCAACTAGCAATGCAACTGGGAAAAGACCTTGAATAAAAGGGGGAAAAGGTAAACACAAATGAGTGTGTATGGCTAAGAGACTTCAAAGAGAGTCGGGAGGTCATCAGAGAGGTAAGGCTTATGTACATCTCAGCAGGATATCAGAGACTGCCAAAGTAGATACTACCACAATTAGTGGGGCTCCTGAGGGCTCTGGAGACACCCAGGTCCTACGGTCACAGCAGATAGTTCCAGAGTTTGGTGCCTCATCAGCGGGCCTTACTTTAGAGTTAGTGCTCCCGAGTGTGATAGAGTTGAATTCAGATGTGACTTCTCTCCACATGCCTCTTCTGTCCCTTTTATTTGAACCAATAGTTGGTGCTGGAGTTGGTAGGAGTACATCCAAGGGACTTGAATCTCTAGGCTGTCCATATGCCAGCTGGGCCCTGAGCCTCAGCAGAGTTGCAACACCTACTCTCCAGTTCATTGGACTCACCCAGGACAACTAACAAGGAGGTAAGGATGGGCAACAACCATACCAAGGAACCGACAGATTCTACTACTGCAAGCAAGAGATTCTCATCCATCAGCCATATGGGATTGAAGCCCCCTCTCAATTAGAGGTGGAGTGGGCATCACCGTCCCAGAATCCTCAGGATTGGGGAATAAAATATGGACTAGAGTGGACTTACTGGTATTCTACTATAAACTTATTGTGATTCTAACAATGGAAGAAATCTAATCATTGATGTGGAGACATTGACCACTGGAGGTGCTGAAGGCAGGGAGAGGGAAAAAGAGGTGTAATATGGGGGCATTTTCAGGACTTGGAATTGTCCTGAATGACATTGCAACGATAGATACAGGCCATTATATATCCTGCCGTAACCTACAGAATTGAGTGGGAGAGAGTGTAAACTACAATGTAAAGTATAATCCATGCTTAGTGGCAATGCTCCAAAATGTGTTAATCAATTGCAATGAATGTACCACACTAATGAAAGAAGTTGTTAATCTGGGGAAAAGTGGGAGGCGTGGGGAGTAGGGCATATGGGTATCCCTTGTATTTTTTTATGTAGCATTTTATGTAATTTAACTATCTTTTAAAATAAATAAAAAATACATTTAAAAAAACACATCCCAAGTTTGGAGCTCTTAAATTTGAATAAACAAAAAATTCTTAGTATTCATGAATTTCTACTATAAAACATTATCTTCCAGAGAAAGGAAGAAAGAATATTTCAGAGCCTTGTCCCTTTCATTGCTACCAGAACTACTTTTACTATAAGCCAAAGACTAATTTTTCAAGTTCACTTAGATTTCCAAAGGCTGTCTGAAAATATCTCTCCATAAAAAAAAAAAAAAAACTGCTATTTTTTTATTTTAATTTTTATTTATATTGTAAACAATGCCACGAACAGATTCTTTAGTGCTTAATGTTTTTGGACATTCTCTTTGATAACAAAAAATAAATTTTTAAAAGAGGAAAAAAAACTGCTTTATTATAATCTAGTGTTTCTATATGCCTGTGCCCTCTCTTATGTTCTAAGCAGTTTGGCAGCAGGTCTTATATTCCTTGTTTTATCTTTAGTGTTTAGCATAGGGAAAGCACATTTAGATAGATCAGAAATATTGGTGGTTGCCTATTTAGATAAACCAAAATATATTAATGGTTTCTTGTTGAACCCTGAAAGGAAGTAAAAGATTGAATTATCTGAAAATCTGTGACTTTGGTCAAAAATGGAAAAACAGGCATCAGTTACCTTCTCATGCAAAATAACTGAAAAATTGATACTACTTATAAAACAAAAGTTTTCAAGACTTTGACCATCAGGCAACAAAAGACAGCGATTCCTGAGATATGGGAAACAAACCCCAGCTTATTGCCTTGAGAGAGTTTTAGGGCCATGCTGAAGGAAAGGAGATCCAAGGCAGAGTATAGTGGACTCCCTAGGCTGAGGGAACTGAGATGAAAGTCCTAGGCCAGTTTGGGTTTTCAGGGGCGAGTACTGACTTGGAGAGAGCCATACACAGAATGAACCCTCTAGATCTGCAGAGGGTCTCCCTCAAGTGTTCAGCTGAGCACTGATAAACACATGTATGTGGGGAAATACTTGAGGCCAGGAATCATTTTGAGTCTAGGGAATCCACAAAGATTAAAGTCACAGGTTCTGGTGTTTATACAAGGCCAGGAATAGTGCCTGCTCCCATCAGCAAGACAGCAACTCCTCTAGATGCATTGGGTAGAGTCCACAGAGAATCTTGCTTCAGTAGTGATGGAAAATCAGATCTTGCCAAAGTCCTGCTGTATTCTTACCTAACAAATCATAAAAGCAAGAACATTATGAAATTTGTATGAATAGGAAAAGGAATCAAAATTCTGAAAATGTAAAACAAAGGAGAAGCAGATGTGGCTCAAGTGATTGAGCTCCTGCCTACCACAAGGGATGTCCCAGGCTTGGTTCCCAGTGCCTCTTAAAGAAGATGAGCAAGAGAGTGAGCTGATGTGATGGGCTGGTGCATTGAGCTGATGTAATAAGATGATGCAAATTTTAGTGAGCTATCTTTAAGAACTCTTTCTTCTGCCTTCTTCAATCTGCTGTTTTGTCCATTCAGAGATTTTTAAAATCAATTCATTCACTATAACTATATTTTTCTTTATGTTCTTGATTATACTTATAATATCTGTTTTAGAGTGCTTTTCTGTTTATTACAAATTCTGGGTCATCTCACAATCAGTTTTTATTGACTAGTGTTTCTCTTGAGTGTGAATCACATATTTCTATTTTTTCACATGTATAGTAAATTTTTAAAATTATATACTGAACATTGTGAATGAGAAATTGTAAGTCCCTAAGTCTTTGCATTGTATTGTATTTATGTGAAGAATGTTGATGTTTAAAAATATATATAATAGTTGATTTGGCTTAATCAAAACTTGCAACTCTAAGTATCGCTTGCAGTGGGCAGTAACTGAAAACATCGCTCAATTTAGTTTTCAGCTACTGCTTCTCATTGGGTCCACTGAAGTCTCCCATAGGCATACATTGTTCAATGATTGGACAAGTATTTGAGTGGAGATATACTTAAAATTTGGAACTCACTTCATCTGTGTTTTCTTTTTTCCAGGATTTGCTTCTTAAATTAACAAGTGCTCTGTGAACTTCACAGTTGTTTTCTGACTGCTCTGACCGTGTCTCCTGCTTCCCAGATGTGCACAATGGGGAGGATTTTCTGCCTTCTAATATTTGATCCTCATTAATAAGAGTAAATATCCAATTATGCCACTGTTACTGGAAAATATACCTCACTTGGTAGATATTTTACAGGATTTTATTGCTAACTATTTTTTGTCATTATACTATACATGTGTATATGTTGATTTTGGTTATAGCTATCATTCAAATAATAAAGAATTATTTTCCATTAATTATGATTTCTTTATTATTTATTTACTGCAACCTTATTGACTATCTGAGAAATTTTAAGTTTGCAGACATGCACCCTTTTATTCTTTCAGTGGTTATATAGACATTCTCACATATTTAATTAATGAAGTCTAAAAACAAATTTTTCTCCTCTCCAAATTATTTAACTTAATCACCTTATTCTTGACAGACATGAAATTTTATAGAGAATTTTAGATTTATCTTGACATTTTAAATATAATTTTAAAATATCTTGCTAATGCTTGATACAATCAAATGTTTAGATTTACCTACATATTTGCTAGTGTCTTTGATCACCATTCTTTCTGGCATGTCTGACCTTTCTTTTGAGCTAGCTTTCTTTCTGCCTGAAGTCCATACTCTAGAAGTTACTCTCGATTTTTTATTGTCTGAAAAATATCCTAATTTTGTTTTTGTACTTGAAAGAATTTTGCTGCATGAGTTAGCCTGGCTTGACAGTTCTTTTACCTCATTGTTTGGGATTATTCTTACCATCTTTTTTTAGTAGTAGCATTGAAATTATTTTTATTATTATTATTTTTTACTTTTTATTTTTAAAGAAGACTTAGATTACATAAATGTTACATAAAAAATGTAGGGGATTCCCATATTCTCCACCCCTCCCCTCCTCCACTTTCCCACATTAACAACATCTTTCATTAATGTGGCACATTTGTTAACATTTGATGAACACATATTGAAGCATTGCTGCTAACTGTGGACTATAGTTTACATTATAGTTTACATTCTCCTCTGTACAATTTTATAGGTTATAACAAAATGTATAATGGCCTGTATCCGTCATTGCATTGTTTTGCAGGACAATTCCAATGTCCAGAAAATGTCCCCATGTTACACCTATTCTTCCCTCTCCCTCCCCTTAGAACTTCTGGTGGCCACTGCCTTTGTAACAATGATAAGAGTTCTAAGTCTACTTTAGTTCACTGCTCATTTTCCAATCTTGAGGAATTTGGTATGGTAATGTCCACTCTGTTTATAATTGAGAGGGGTTTAAATTCCAAGGGGCAGATGGATGGAATTGTCTTGCTTGCAGTTGCAGACGCTCTCTGTTCCTTGGGATGGTCACTGTCCATCATCTTCTTGTTAGTTGTTCTGAGTGAGTCCATAAACTGCAGAGTAGATTTTGCAACTCTGCTGAGATTTGGAGCTCAACTAGCACATGAACAGACCAAAGATTTAAGTTTCTGGGACACAAATTAGGTAAGGCCCACTGACAGGGTGCCAAATTCTTGAGCTTGTGTGTCCTGCTTATAGTGTCTAGAGTGTCTCTAGAGACCTTAGGAGCCCTACTGTTTGAGGCACTGTTTACTATGAGATTCTGCTGAGACGTGCATAAGTGTAACCTCAGAAATGACCTCCTGACTCACTTTGAAATCTCTTAGCAATAAAAACTCATTTTTATTTAATATTTCCTGCTTTTGGTCAAGGTCTTTTTCCAAATGCACTAGTTGGTTCTTGGTTATAATCCCTTAGTGCCAGAGAGGTTCATCCCTGAGAGTCATGCCCCATTCTGGTGGAAAGGTACCACATTTATATGCTGAGTTTGGCTTCACAGAGACCAAATTTGGGCAGCAAGGAGGCTTCAAGGAGGAAATTTTGGGCAATATATAATACTAAGCTAAGTTTCAATTTCACAAGAAAAGGTTCATAAGTATGATCATCATTATCTAGGGCCAGGTATTATTACCACAAATTTGATGAGAGGTCAGCTTTCAGGATAATTGTTATGTATTTGTAGATAAACTATTTTGCAATCCAGCTTATTTTAATGTTTTCTTTTTGGTTTATATGTCCTACAGTATTCCTACAATTTGTCTATAAGTATTTATTTATTTATTTATTTATTTATTATGAATAGGATGGGTTTCTTGACTCTGAAGAGTCATTTCTGAAAACAATCTACCATTTTATCTTTGAGTATTTCTTTTCTCTTATTCTAGATACTGTCTCTCTCTGTTACTTTGATTAGATCTAACTTGGCTCTTCCCATTCCAATCTCAATGTCACATTTTGGATTTTTTTTTTCTTTTACTCTCAATTCAACATTTTCAGTAATTTATTTTGATTTATAATTTCTTCAGCTCTATCTTCTTATTTACTATTTATCTTTTCAGCTAGGTCTAGTTTGATGCTTTACCTGCCCATTGAATATCTAATGCCAATTATTAAATATTATATTTTCAAATTCTACATGTCTCTTTTATGGAATCTGTTTGGCCATTATTGATAATCTTTTATGAGTTTTTCAATATTTGAAAGCTTTACTTTTTTCTTAAGCAAATCACAGGTATTTAGTTAACATTCTTTATATGATGATTGCAGCACCTATTTCTTGTGTGTGGCTTTAATTGTGCAATTTGTCCATTCTGATGATCCTCCCTTTCTGCATATATTTAGAGATGAGAAATTTTAAGTTTATATTCTTTAGAATTTTATATGTGAGGAGTTTTTGAATTATATTATATGTATTTCTCTGGATAGGGTTTTGCTTGTTTGTACATTTCTGTCAGGTGACTGGGGAATTGACCATTTACTTTCTTTTGTATGTCCTCTTAGTGTCCATCCAAAACTATAGCTACAGGTGATCAGAATTAGGAGAAACTTCTGGGCAAACATCAGCCCTTAGTAACAGTTAACTCGAATGACAAGATTGGAACTTTCTTGTCATTTCTGAACCCACCTCCCCAAATCCTATTATTTTCTAGAAAGCATGGCCATGCATAAAATATAAATACAAATAGAAATATGCCCAACAGAGTTTGTCTGAATAGGTAATATACTATGCTGCTAGAGATGAAAATCCTTATATTTTAAGTAAAAAATATATGGAATTAAGCATCTCTCATGTGGCACTCTAGACAAGAATAAGATATAAATGAGAATATTCCAGTGTTCAAGGTCTCTTGTTAATACCTGGTCAAAGTGAAAGAGATCATCTGGCCAGTGGAAAACTAAAGTAGGAGATTATATACTTATGGTGTATCCTAAATTATTTTTTTCCAGGAGGGCTATGTAAGAAAGACAATATGGAAGAGATAAGATGTAGTAGTATACATAGGTGAGAGCTCACTGACATCCAGCCAAGACATGTTATCAGAGGTAAGAGGACAATATATTGTAGAGAAAAGAAACTGATTTCAGAGTTAGGAGATCTGTGTCCCAGCTCTACCCAGTTTTCATTTGTTTCTATAATGGTGGAGATGCCACTTTCCTTTTCTTCTTGTCAGTTTTGTCACTATTAAAGATGGTGAGCTAACTTGTGTCTAAGGTTCCTTCTTTCTCTAATGTATCGCCATCTAAGAGAAATAAGCCTTGCATGATAGATTGTACTTGACATTTACACTACTTTGATTTATTATTTGTTATGGAAACTTTGAAAATTCACTTCCAGAAAGGTAGTTAATATTGTATCAGTAAAATTGTGCTCAGAAGGATGAAATTAAGGTTAAATGATGGCATTAAAACAACAAAAAATTCAGACACACTCAGAGAGAAACTAGTACATTCCTACCCATATTCATTCTTTCTTGACTTGTTATTGGAGTAGAAAGGGTCACACCAGGTAGTAAGAAGGAAATATAAGGTCTTAAGGCATCAAGCAGTTTGTTAGAGATAAGAAAATTCAAAATATATTGACTAAGTGTGACGGTTTCTAAGCCACTCTCATCTTATATTGATTATCACATTTAGAGGCACATGTCCAGGACATGTAAAACTTATTTGAACTTTAGTAATGAAAAGGGAGAATAACAGTGGCCCAACCTTTTATGATAAATGCTCAGAAATCTAACATCCTGAGATATTTCCACATTATTTGGACGAGAGTCCAATCTTTTCTTATCTGTAACTTGAAAGAATTGCACTACTATCGATTAATTCTAAGGCTCATTTATGTTTCAATAGTCGGAAGAGATTCAGAGCTCTGGGCTAGTGATTGCTCAAGGTGGCATAGCCCCTCAGTGATAGAACCTGGATTTGAATCCAGATCTCTTAAGATTTTAGTGCAGTGTTATTGTGAAATATCTGGGGATTCATTAATTATAGGACCATATTGTTGTCCATGTAGTGATCAAGAGGAGTTTAAAATGGGCAATATACAACTAAGCCACAAAGACTGTGATCACTAGCTGCCCAACACTCAATATTTTATTTTATTTACACTAAATCACTAGAGCTGTGATTTACTTAATCACACTTAGTCACAAGTTATGCACACACACACCAGTCAGCACCACAGGCTCATTTGATCTCAGATAATCATTGCCACATTTTCACCAAAGAGAAATAAGTAGGGTTGAGAAAAAATATGATGTAAGAAAAATTGTCATGGATTTGTAGTCGAATAGAACTGGGTTAGAATTCCTATGACTTCAATTGCCAGCTATGTGATCTGGAAAAATTACTTATCCTCTCTGAGACCCCTCACTTATAGAATGTGGATAACAATATTGACATTTTAAATTAGTACTAGTGCAAATACCAAGCACAGTACCAGACACAATCTGACATATCCATAAATGTTATCTCCTGTCTCAATTACTTTTTGCCCAGTTATTCTTCAAAGCAAACAGCCACAAACCTTACTGGCTTAACGCAACAAGCATTTATTTAGCTCAGGAGTCTGCAGTTCAACAATTTAGCATGGGCTCAGCTGGAAGTTCTTCTGTGATTGGTACGGTTCAATTTCATGTCATGTAGTCTGGGATGACTGAGGAACTTGAGTCTGTTCCACATGCCTCTCATCTCCAGCAGGTGATCCCAAGCTTGTTTCACAAGATCAAGTGGAAAGGCACAAGGCCTCTCAAGGTGCAAGAACAGAACTGACGCATTATCACCTCCACTGCACTCCAAAAGGCCAATGCTAGAAAAGAGACCATCAAGATTCAAGGGTTGGGGAACTAGATGCACTTCTTTAATTAGAAGAACCGCAGAAAGAAATAGCCCAAAGAATGAAAATATGGAGGGGTGATGGATCAAGCCCAATAATGCAAGGAATCTATCCCTCTTCGTCTTTCTCTGTCTCCTGTGACTGAGCCTTGAAAATGTTATTCCCCTTAGTCATTCAGCTACACTAGCCATTTTCATTTGTCCACTACATCAGCATTCTACAAGTATGAATGCACTTTAGAAAAAAAAAATAGTTTTATAATTAAATATTTCAATTAATCTGCGTAATTTTAGAAAGCAGAGTAGAAAATGCATACATCATAGTTTACAAAGAATCTAAACTTTACATATTTATTTATTAATTTCAAGCTATCGAGATATTTACTTCAGTCTTTGACAGTCTGGTGACCTCTTCTGATGCTCCTTTATAAGCAAGATGTTTAATGACTCATAGAGATATTGTAACAATGGCAATAACAAATTCCCATCCTGCCACACTGCTTTTTGGCTGTCTTTGGCTCTCTCTACTAATAACATCTACCCCTTCCCTGTCTGCAACAGACTCTTCATAAGCTTCCCTCCATAGTAACTCTCTTTAAAAATATGTTATTAATTTCTTACTTGATTTAATTCATAAATTCTCCCTAGGGCTATGTTTGCAGGTCATGTCTCAATTCTCCACCCATCTTACCTTCTTTAGTGTGATTTCTAGATTTTATTTCTACTTGCCCCATCCTACTGACCCAGGGACACTGCCATCAGTGCATCCTTACTAAATGTGAGGTTCTGCACTGCAGGTAGCAATCGCGAGGTGAAGTACCGCCCAGAAGAAATTCACATTCTCCAATATTGCAGAGTTTCCCTCTTCTATTGTTTACTCCCACAGCCACCTCTGCTTGCCTGTGGAGTTTCAAATATTCAATCCTTAATTCAATTGTTTATACACTCATTCTTTCCTATTTACCCCCTTTTTCTTTCAGCTTTAGCTTTAGGACATTTACGTTGTAGAACAGTAGAAATCAGAGAAGTCTTGGGCATTCTCTGATGTATGCTTTTGTACATATTTAGCTAGTAAGGACTTAGTAAGTTTTCATTCATTAAACCATTCATATTCCTGAGCAATTGAAGAAATAATAGTATTAATTAACATTTATTAAGTCTTTCTCTTCTTAAGTGCCATAATAATGCTCTCATAACCTTAATTATTCTTATATCCTGTCTATGGTTTATTGACCATGGTTAATTGGGTTGTACACTTTACCCCAGCTTTCTGCATTGGAGTAGTACCTGATTTAGTGAGAGGAAAATAAGGTTTAAAAATAATTTTCAAGGCAAAATACGGTATAAATGATCATTGAATGATAAATGATCAATGATCCCTTGATTTATCCATAAAATATATTAGAAATGACTATTTATATGTGTGCATGGTAATATTGGAGAATAGCATAACATTTCTCAATAAACCCAACACAGCCAGAATTTTCTCTAGGATTGGAAAAGTCAGCTGTTCTTTTTTTCTTTTTATCTTTTTATATAAGTGATCATTAAGTGAACTAATTGGTTTGTGTTTAGGATTTATGTTTTAAAATAAAGCATTGGTATGTGGCAGACACACTCTTTGCAAAGATACTCATTCTCTGAGAGGCACACAGACCCTGAGACTAACTGGGGGAACAGAAAATGTAGGTCTTTGCTTCAAGTTCACTTCAGGGTATCATGTATTCAATGGAATGGCTTGATAAATTGCTATTATTGATGATATTTCACATAAGTTTAAAATTTATGTCCTATAGAGGCTAATATTTTACCAAAATTTGCCCTCTTTATCTTGTATTGAAAAGAAAGGTTTCCCCCAATATATAATTATATTATACTTTTTAGCACTTTTCTTTTATTATTATTATTTTTAAAGAAGCTTTAGATTACATAAACATTACATTGAAAATATAGGGGATTCCCATTTACTTCACACCCTTCCCCTCCCATACTTTTCCCCATTAACAATATCTTTCATTAGTGCAGTACATTTGTTACAATTGATGAACACATATTGAAGCATTGCTACTAACCATGGTCTATAGTTTACATTATGGTTTACACATTGCACTGCACAATTTTATAGGTTTTGACAGAATGTATAATGATCTGTATCCATCATTGCAATGTCTTGCAGAACAATTTCAATGTCCCAAAAATGCCCCGTGTTACACCCATTCTTCCCTCTCCCTCCCCTCAGAACCTCTGGTGACCAATTCTTTTATATCAGTGTTACAAGTTCTTCCATTAATAGAATAAAGATAAGTCTTCTTCAGTCCATAGTTGCATACCCCCCTTACATTGGTTCATTCCTCAATATTTAGGATTTGGGGATGGTGATGTCTACTTAGCTTCCAGTTGAGAGGGTGTTTAGATCCCCTGGGCCAGATAGGTGTAACTGTCTTGCTTGTAGTTGTAAATATTCTCTGTTTTAGGGATAGGCATTATCTATCACCAAACTTTTGTTGGTTATACAGGATGAGTCCAATGAATTAGAAGGCAGGTGCTGGCTGAAAATCTGCTGAGATTCAGGCCTCAACCATCATATGAATAGTCAGAAGATATAAGTTTCTGGGACACATATTTTATGGGTATAGTGCTAATTACAGGTTCAAATAAAAGAGTCATAAGAACCCTGTGTAGGAAAATTATAAATGAGTCCAAGTCATACATTGGGGGAATAGGCTATCTTATATTCCAAGGTAAGACTGACTGACAAGGTACCGAATTCCTGGTGTTGTCTGTACTGCCTATAGTTTCCAGATGTCTCTAGAGCCCTCAGTAGCCCCCCTGCTTGAGGCACTGTATATTGCAGCAGTCAGCGAGATCCTCCCAAGATGTGCATAAGTGTAACCTCTGGAATGACCTGACTCACTCTGAAATCTCTTAGCCACAAAAACTCATTTGTATTTAATATTTCCCTATTTTAAAACAAAAAATGAGAGAGGGGATATCACCACTGATTCCACAGAAATAAAAAGTATCATAAGAGGATACTTTGAAAGACTGTGTGCAAACAAGATGGATAACTTAAATGAAATGGACAAATTTCTAGAAACACACAAGCAGCCTACATTGATGAAAGAAGAATCTGATGAACTCAACAGACCAATCACAAGTAGTGAGTTTGAATTAGTCATCAAAAGCCTCCCAACTAAGAAGAACCAGGACCAGATGTCTTCACAGGTGAATTCTACCAATCAATCTGGAAAGAACTGACACTAATCCTGCTTAAACTCTTCCAAAAAAACAGAAATGGAAAGAACATTGCCTAACTCATTCTATTATGCCAATATCACCCTAATACCAAAGCCACATAAAGATGCCATAAAACTACAGACCAATCCTTCTAATAAACCTGGATGCTAAAATCCTCAACAAAATACTTGCTAATCATATTCAACAACACATCGAATGAATTATACACCATGATC
Source organism: Cabassous unicinctus (assembly GCA_029593785.1). Taxonomy (NCBI): domain Eukaryota; kingdom Metazoa; phylum Chordata; class Mammalia; order Cingulata; family Chlamyphoridae; genus Cabassous; species Cabassous unicinctus. Next base: position 28,339 of record JAQZBX010012106.1, on the reverse strand, counting down.
AAGTTGGTTTCATTCTTGGTATGCAGGGATGGTTCAAGATAAGGAAATTCATCTATGTAATACACCATATTAAGAGATAGAAAGAAAAAAAATCACATAATCATTTCTATTCATGAAGAAGAAGCATTTGACAAAATACAGCATCTGTTCTTGATTAAAAACACTTTATTTATTTTTTTTTGTCTTTTTGTTTTTTTATTTTTTAAAACATACTTAGATTACATAAATGTTACAGAGAGTATATGGGGGATTCCCATATGCTCTGCTCCCCATACCTCCCATATTTTCCCACATTAGCATTAGTGTGGCACATTCATTGCAATTCATAAACATATTTTAGAGCATTGCCACTAAGCATGGATTATAGTTTACACTGTAGTTTACACTCTCCCACACAATTCTGTAGGTTATGGCCAGATATATAATGGCCTATATCTGTCGTCGTAATGTCATTCAGGACAATTCCCAAGTTTTGAAATTACCCCATGTTACTCCTGTTTTTCCCTTTCCCTACCTTCAGAACCTCCAGTGGCCACTGCCTCCACATCGTTGATATTTCTTCCATTGCTAGAATCACAATGTCTATAGTAGAATACTAGTACGTCTACTTTAGTCCATAGTTCATTTCCCAGTCCTGAGGATTCTGGGATGGTGATGCCCACTCTACCTTTAATTCAGGGGGCCTTAGGTCCCATATGGCTGATGGATGAGACTCTCTTGCTTGCAGCTGTAGACACTCCTGGTTCCTTGGTATCTTGGTTACCCATCATCTCCTCCTTGTTAGTTTTCCTGGTTGAGTCCAATGAACTGGAAAGTAGGTGTTACAATTCCATTGAGATTCATGGCCCAGCTGGCACATGGACAGCCAAAAGATTTAAGTCTCTTGGACGTACATCTACCAACTCTAGTACTAATTTTAGGTTCAAATAGAAGGACAGAAGAGTCATGTATAGGGAAACCACAACTGAGTCCAACTCTGTCACACTGGGAAGCATAAATTCCAAAGTAAGGTCCACTGGCAAGAGACCATACTCCTGAGCTATCTGCCCTGACTATAGTGTCTGCATTTCTCCAGAGCCCTCATGAGTCCAACTATTTGGGGTAGTATCTACTTTGGCTGTCAATGAGATCATGCTGAGACATGCATAAGTGTTACCTCTGGAATGACCTCCCAACTCATTTTGAAGTCTCTTAGCCATATAAACTCATTTGTCTTTACCTTTCCCCCCTTTTGGTAAAGGTCTTTTTTTTTTTTTTTCCCCAGTTGCATTGCTTGTTGGTACTTGGTAGCAATCCCTCAGTGCCAGGGAGACTCATACTCAAGAGTGATGTCCCATGGTAGAGGGAAGTTATTGCATTTATATGCTGAGTTCGGCTTAGAGAAAGGCCACATTTGAGCAACAAGGAGGCTCCCAGTAGGTAACTCTTAGGCACCCTACATCTCTAGGCTAAGTTTCAATTTCAAGAGCAAAGGCTCATAAGCATAGTCTTCAATATCAAGGGTCCACCAATGGACCATTCTCCTTCACTAGTCATTGCCCCTATACTTGGGGGAATTGTTGCTGTTCTATTAGAGAATGTGGCAGAGCTCCCCAAGATGGGAATTCAATATTATTTCAGTTATTGTGTGAATCTCCACCCACTGTGACAGTGCCCCATGAACATTTGAACACATTTATATGCTTTATATGTATGCCCAGGTGAACTTCCTCCCTTGTCTCCCCCATCACTGACACCCCACACCAATGATCCTCCCCTGCCACAGTTGTAACCCTTCTGTTATCCAAAACTTCTTCAAAAATGAAGCCAATAAAGTAGCCAAATACAATTAATAAGAAAATGAAATAATAATCTTAGTTTTTAGCATACAAAATAAAATTCAGAAGAATTTTTAAAAAACTAAAACTAAAATAAAATTAAAAATTTGGGATATTAGAAAATAATGAAAAATATTTAAAAAAAAAATTTTTTTTTTCACATTTTGCCTTTCATCACTCTAAGATCTGTTGTCCTGTATGTACAGTGACACTTTCCTCCATTTATTCTACCAGTGTCTTACTTTTTTTTTCATTTTGTCTTCAAAGAAGTTTTAGGTCACAGTAAACTCACATACAGAACACAGGGGACTCCCATTTACCCAACATCCTCCCCCTTTTCTCCCTCCCCATATTAATAACACTTTCATATGTGGATGATACATTTGTTAAAACTGATGTAAAAATATCGGAACATAATTATTAACCATGGTCAATAGTTACATTACGGTTTACATTTTAGATCATACACTTTTTTAAAAAATTTAATTTAATCCAAATATATGGATGATTTGGATTAAATTAAATTTTTGAAAAAATATATATTATATATATATAATATAATATAATTTTTATATTTTATTTATCCCCCCCCCGCTGCCTGTGCTCGCTGTGTCCATTTTGTTTTGTGTTTTTCTGTGTCTGCTTGACTCCCTTTGTTGTGCCAGCTCACTGTGCCACGTGGGCCAGCTTGCCTTCACAAGGAAGCCCTGGGAATTGAACCTGGGGCCTCCCATATGGTAAACGGGACCCCAATCAATTGAGCCACAGCTGCTTCCCTAGACCATAAACTTTGATCAATTTTTGATGAAATTTAACATGGCCTGTATCCATCATTGCAAGATCCTGTAAGACATTTCCATTGCCCCCAAAATACCCCCTGTTCCATCTATTGTATTCCTCCCTCTCCCTCCCCTTGGGGCCCATGTTGACCATCAGGCTTCACTCCTTGAAGGATAAGATTATAGTTACTTGCAACAATACTGAAGGCTTGACACACTGATCTGTCCTCCCTTATTAAGCACCACCTATGCTCTCGAAAGACTCCCTCTCCTCTGTAAAAACACTTTAAAAGATAGAAATAGAAGGAAACTTCCTCAACATGATAAAGGCTTTATATGAAAGAACATCATATTCAATGGTGAAATGCTAAAAGCTTTCCTTCTAAAATCTAGAACAAGACAACGATGCCCACTGTCACTGCTCTTATTCACCATTGTGTTAGAAGTACTTGCTCAAGCACTTAGGCAAGAAAAAGTTAAAAAAGGCATCCAAATTGGAAAGGAAGAATTAAAATTTTCACTATTTGCAGATGACATGATCCTCTACATAGAAAGCCCTGAAAAATCTACAACAAAGCTTCTAGAGCTAAGTTCAGTAAAGTGGCAGGATATAAGATCAGCACACAAAAATAAATAGCTTTTCTATACATCAATAGCGAGCAATCTGAGGAAGAAATCAAGAAAAAATTCCATTTACAATCACAACTAAAAGAATCAAATATCTAGGAATAAATTTAATTAAAGATTTAAAGGACTTGTACACAGAAAACTACACAACATTGTTAAAGGACATCAAAGAAGACCTAAATAAATGGAAGAATATTCCATGTTCAAGAATAAGGAGAATAAACATCATTAAGACGTCTGTCTTACCCATATTTATTTACAAATTATATGTAATCTCAATAAAAATTACAATAGCATTTTTTATTGAATTGGAAAAACTATGAAATTTATTTGGAAGGGCAAGGGGTCTGGAATAGCCAAAAACATATTGAAAAAGAAAAATGAAATTGGAGGAATCACACAACCTGACTTTAAAGTGTACTACAAAGTTACAGTGGTCAAAACTCCATGGTATTGGCACAAGGATAGACATACTGACCTATGGAACCAAAGTGCAAGTTCTGATATAGATCCCCACAAATATGGTTAACTTATATTCGACAAAGCCACCAAGCCTACTCACCTGAGACAGAATGGCCTCTTCAACAAATGGTGCTGAGAGAACTTGATATCCATATCCAAAAGAATGAAAGAGGAACACCATCTCACACCTTATACAAAAATTAACTTAAAGTGGATCAAAGATCTAAATATAAAAGCCAAGACCATAATGCACCTAGAAGTTAATGTAGGGAAGCCTCTATGAGATCCTGTAATAGGAAATGGTTTCATAAACTTTACACTGAAAGCGCGAGCAATGAAAGGAAAATTAGATAAGTGCGGCCTTCTCAAAATTAAGAAATTTTGTGCTTCAAAGGAGTTTGTCAAGAAAGTGAAGGGGCAGCCAACACAGTGGGAGAAAATATTTGGTAACCATTTATCTGACAAGGGCTCAATATCCAGCATATATAACAAAATCCTACATCTTGAAAATAAAAAGACAAACAACCCACTTAAAAAATGGGCAAGAGACTTGAATAGATAATTTTAGCCAAATACAAATGGCTAAAGTGCACATGAAAAGATGCTCAGCATCACTAGCTATTAGGGAAATGGAAATCAAAACTACAATGAGATACCATCTTACACCTATTAGACTGGTGGCTATTAAAAAAAACCCAAAGAACTACAAATGTAGAGAATATGGAAGAAAGGGAACTCTTATCCACTGCTGATCAGAATGTAGAATGGTGCAGCTATTGTGGAGGATGGTTTGGATGTTCCTCAGAAGCTAACTATAGAACTGTCATATGATCCAGCAATCCCACTGCTGGGTATATACCCAGAAGAATTGAAAGCAGGGACATGAACAGATATATGCATAACAATGTTCATAGCAGCATTATTCACTATTCCCCAAAGTGTCCGTCAACAAATGAATGAATAGGCAAATTGTGGTATATAAATACAATAGAATATTACTAAGCTATAAGAAGGAATGAAGTATTGACACACAGGACAACATGAATCTTGAAGACCTTATGTTGAGTAAAGCAAGCTAGTCACTAAAGGACAAATATTACAGGACCTCACTTATAGGACCTAAGCAAATTGAGCAGACTCACAGAGCTAGGTATGGAAGATACGTTATCAGGAGAAAGAAAAGGAGTAGAGTGTGGTAAGCTGATGCTCAATATGAGAAAAACCTAAGATAAGATGGAAGGGGATGGTTTGGCAATGGATGGGGGTGATAGTGGTACAGGGATGCAAGTGGAGTCAACGGCGCTGGAATTTGTGGATGAGCGGAGGGGAGAGGATGGGGTTGGACTATCCATGGAACTGGGAAGATTGCTGGAAGAAAGAACAGGTGAACTCTGGGAACTTGTAGGTTTGTGGTTAAAACTATATTGTTGGGAACATTCTTTAACAAATATAGCAGTGGGGGGATTATTGGTACAGGGTGTCAGCGATGAAGGGATATGTGGGAAAGGGCGCACCTGGGGCATGTTTCCATGGAATATGAAAATGTTCATCTTGTCATAGGGTGTTATCTCAGTGGGTGGAGACCCACACAATAAACAAGAAAACATTAAACTCCCATCCTGGAGAGTACCGTTAGGTTCTCAAATAGAGGGTCAGCAGTCTCTTGAGAACATAGGCAATGCCTAACAAAAGATGACAGATCAATATGTCAAACCCTTAATATTAATGCATGTAACTATGAACCTTAGTCTTCAAAAATTGCAACCTAGTGGTTACCCTGGGTTCCGAGGAAAGAGGGAAGGAAGAATGGATGGAGCATGGGGTATTTTTAGGCCATTGGAATTGCTCTGCATGATCTTTCAATGGCAGATATAGTCCGTTCTGCATTTTGTTAGAACTTATAAAAGAATACAGTACAGAATCTGAACCATAATACAAACCATTGAATATGGTTAGTGACAATGCTTCAATATTTGTTCATCAATTGTAATAAATGTACCATAATCATGTAAGATGTTATTAATAGGGTGAAATGTGAGAGGGGGAAAGAGTGGAGTATATGGAATCCCCTATATTTTTTATGTGACGTTTCTGTTACTTAAAGCTTCTTTGAAATAAAGTGAAAAAAGTAAGACACTGAGGGAACATACAGAAAAAAATGTCACTGTAAATAAAATTTAATTGTAGTATAATTTTGCATATGTTTTTACAAATTACAGCTCACCTGCCATACTTACTTCCATATCTAGGTCCTTTATTCTCCCTAGGTTAGTATAGTCCTTCTCTTGCCAGCTGAGAATCACCAATGATTAAGACACAGATTTCACAGACCTTTGTTTAAATCTGTTTCTCACATTTGCTAGTTGAAGGACCTTGGGCAGGTATTTCTTTCTTTGTATCTCAATTTCCTTATCAGAATACTATGATAATGCCTAACACATTGGGTTGTTGAGAAGATTAAATATGAAATTGTATTTAATATAAGGGTTAGGCTCTTAGCATCCTAAATCTTCCAGTGTTGTAGTTATTCTCACCATTAATAAGTAAATTATGTTGCTTCAGAGCTTAAACCATGAATAGTGAAAATTGAGCAATTTATTTTGCTTTGTCTTATTTCTTCCCTTTCCTGAGGGTATTCTATACTTTGGCTTTCCTTCCCTAAATAGGCCTTTGAAGATTTTTGAGAAATAAGATGTCTCCCATCTCCCATATCCCTCCCATCTCTTTCTGTAGAGAGTGGATCCCCTCCAGAGTGCCATAATGTGCATACATTGTGTATGTATTTAATGTACACCCTTTGCCACTGCTTCCAAGCCCCTAGCCCTGCATCTGCCGCAGACACACACTGCAAAGAGAAAAGATGCTCTAATCAAGCCATTTTGTTTGTTTTAAATATTGGTTTTCTTCCTCTGCTATATTTTCACTTTGGTAAAATATTTGTAGTACTCTCCTAGAGAAGACACTCTAAATTCTCTCCAAGAGAGGTTTGTATGGGATGACAAAACACTTATTCTTTAGGACCATCAGAAACTTCCTCACAAGGAACAATGCCTCACATGTGGAATTATTGTCTACTCTGAACTTTGGATCATTGATGGTTTCGTCTTAATCTGCAATTTTCCATTCTTCCCATTAACATAGAGGCCACCATTGCAGTAGGAGACACACTGTGATTTTTTTTAAAAATGTAATTCATTTTTTTCCTACAGAATGGATCAGATAAGCATATAAAACGTAGAGAAAGTCTGACCTTAGCTAGCCCTCAGTTAAAGTGTTTGTGTTTCCAAGTAAAGCTGGAATGCCTTATTTGCCAAAAATGTTGTCAAACCTCATATGCAGTTTGGGAAATGCATCTTCTACTGTGTCAAAGCATTTGTTCGTGCAATCAGTTGATATATGTTCTATCAAGGTGCTTGGAATGGGATTAAGAAAACAGAAATTAATATAGTTTTAAGTTATAAACTTGCAAAAGGAAGGCTTCCTAAACATAGATGGCATTAACTCTAATAACCACCACAACCAGTGGGAGAGGAAAGCCCATAAGGAGGAAATACAAATGGTGAAACCACCAGGCAGTAGCAGAGGCAATATTAATACCAGAAAGTGTCTGCTTCCTTAGGATGGGAACTGATGTTATACCTACTCTGCAAAAGCAAGTCAGATGTCTATTGAGTTTAAGCAACATAGGCTATTTTATCATGAAACCCAAATAGAGGCATATAATTTACTGAAAGGGCCTCCTACAGAACGATTCAAACTGTGTTCCTTCCTTCCTTCTTTCCACATGTGTGCCTACTTTGGGATCCTTTCCTTCCCAAAATTGAAAATCCATTGAAAGATCAAGGCCTCAAATTCATGTTTCCTTAAGGCATGAGCATTATGGAAAATCCTGGATTATTGAAAATCAGCCAGAGATGTGATACTGGAGATGAGAACATCCCTTCAGGGAGGTGAATATTGAAAATTTGTGGGGTTAGGTGGACTAGAGAGTAATAACAATTGGTCCATCCAGATAAAGGGCATTTATAAAGTGGCAGAAGGTAAGAAAGCATATAAGGGAATCTTGCATTTGTTGGTGTTGCTAAAAAGAAAGGGTGTGAAAAGATGTGACTTGGCTTCCGCATTCTTCCATACGTCAGATGGTCACAAAACATGTACTAAAAAAGAGGTAACTTGAGGAGATCTGGTATATGGCTAGGACTAGAATAACCATTTCAGTCATTTGTTCAACTTTACCAAATTGAGACTTATTGACTTTATTTGTTTATGAATTTATGGATTATATTAGCTAATTTCATCTGAATAATTTTCACAAAAAGGACAATTATTTTTAAAGATTATTGCAAAGAACTAGTGGATTAGGATTATACAAATAACACAAGCACAAAAGAACAGCAGGAAAATGGCAGAGCAGGCCCTTTTGCTCCTACTGAGAGCTTATCATCAGCCACATTACAGAGGAAACTAATGACTGCCAGATACATGGTTCCCTGCAGACTCTTAAATGAAAGCAAACGTACTCTACTACTTCAAGGTAAAGATGACATTTTAAAGATGAGTGTATAAGAAATTGCTTTTTGAAATAAATCATTGCTATTTGGTAAGAACATTATGCAAACAGATGTGCAGAAATATTTCCGTCATTATTTAATTTCATTGCCAAGAACAATATAACAGTTCACCTGTTTAAACAACAACAACAAAAACTCATTGACACATGTTGTAAAATCTTGGAAACATAATTTCTAATTTTTTATTAAAAATTTAAATAGTTTCAGTGGGATTTTAACCCATCTGTTAATATTAAAAAAAAAAAAAAAGAGAGAGAGAGAAACCTTCCAATTAGTTTGGAGAAAAACTGATTGACATTATAAAAGATGAAAAATTGCAGGACAAATTTTAACACAAAATTTTACTTTATTGACAGATGGGATTTAACACTGAGTATCATAATTCAATAAGCACAGAAATAGGTTCTTTCTGCATATCATTTTGAAGTGTCTTTTTCAGGCATAATAGCCATTCAAAGTAGCATAATGAACTGATCTTAGAAACACGTATTATCAGAGTTGCAACACAAAGTATTGAGTCCCATTTTCCAAATTAATAAAACATATTGAATCACATTTCTCACCTGAAAGTATTGTACCATTGTTAAGTGATTATTTTAGATTATGGTTTATCTTTAACTCATCTTCATAATTTCTATTTTGTGTGTTTTCTGATATATATGTGGAAAATAGTAAATTATTTCTAATACTCAATGAAAACACATATATTTATAAATGCTCAAAAATATTTCACTGAAAAGGACATGGGGGAAAAAAAAGACCTGGAGACCCCTTATCTTAGGACAGCAAACAATGGCCTAAGGCTCAAACCTGCCACAGGGATTTAAGGCCTATCTGTGGCTGCTTTTGATGGCAGAATTGAATAGCTGTGGCAGCGACCTTTAATCCTGGGAAGCCGAAGTTATTTACTATCTCGCACATTTTGCCACCCCCATTTAAACAGTCAACAATAAACATAGCCAATATATTTTTTTCTGATGCACCTCTACAGATTCATCAGGAAAACTGTATAGCTTTATTCCTTGGATAACAGTTTATGGGCATGACCCTAAGTCTTGGAGTGGTGGCAACATGCAACTAGGAAACAAAAGAGAATCCTGGGGTTTTTCTCTTAGAATTGTTTTTCCCAATAAGATTTCCCAATAAAATATTCCTCTAGGAGATTGCATATGGCTGCCCTTTAATAGAAAAGGTTAACATATCTGATGTTTACTTGAAGAGAACTGTGATTTTAAGTATTTTTTGAAAAGATTAAATTTCATTGAGTATGCAAATCTACTTCAAATGCTACACAATTCAAGCATCTCCAGGGGAATGACCACTGGCATTTGAGTTGATCCTCTTGGTTATTTAAACAGTACCACCACTGCCCAGAAATGGAGAGTGTCCATTGGGGACTAGAATCTTAATGGGCTATCCTGACAGAATAAAAGCCAATGAGAAAGTTCATGGGCATTTGGAGACATCAAATTAATGGGTGATTATATTTATTTGGAGATTTATATGGATGTTGATTTCCTTACAGAACATGTACACATCTCAAGAAAAATGGATTAAGGAAACTTCTTGCTAATCTAGTTCAAATTGTTTAAGTAAATGTTTCCCTCCCATCTGTGCCTTGCCTAACCTTCTCCTGCCAGATAAGTTATGTCCTCCTCAGGTCAGTTAGTACTTTGTTTCTTGAAACCCAATTCAGGTGGGAGATCAGATTCATGAACTCCTGTATTACCTGTGCTGAGTTCCAGCCTTCTAGACACAGTGTATTTATTTGTGCATCCACTAAACTAATGTCCACACATTTCAGCCCGATTCCCGAGGAAGAAATAATCACCCACCATTGGGCTGTTCTTGAAATTCTAAATCCTATCAATTATTATGACCTTACTAATATGTCAATATATCAATATATAAAACAAAAGTCATTATTTTGTCTGTTTTTCATTAATCAGTTTATATGCGTAAAAGAACTGTTTGCTAAATGGAAGTTCAAATTGGCAGTGTGAGAAGAAGGAAGGAGAGTATGTACTCTGCACCTGATATTATGCTCTCTTGTTCCTTATATGAATATGAATTTCACATTCTTAATCTCATTTAGCCCTTACATTACATTGAAAAGAAGGCATTACTCTTTTAATCTTACATATGAGGGGATTCTGACACAGAGAGGAAATACATGCCAGAAATCACCAACTAAAAATGACAGAAATGAGATTCAAGGCCAATTTGTTTGTTTCCAAAACCCATTCTTTTCATGAGCTTTCTTTCCATGTTCTAATATGTGTTTTAAACATATTCAGATTTCAGGTTCAAATTCACCTAATTCACAGTTAAGTTACAGATTTATCTTTCTCCAATATTTCAGCTAGGGCTTTCCAGGAACTATCACCTTCTCACTTGTTCTTCATTTCTTTTTCCCTTCTATTCCCCATTTCCTTCTTTCAGTTCATTTAGTAATTTGAATACTTTTGGTATGTCTACATTGGATCAGGCAAAATATTCTTTCCAAGGATTCATTTACTTTCTAAACCCTGTGTCTGTGAACTCTTGCACCTTCAATGATTTAACCCAACTTCCATTCCTTTCTGTCCTTTCACCCTCTTCTCAGAATTTGGGATCAACCCTCTTTTGGTGAGAACAGACTTAAGCTCTGCCAAAGCTCAACATTCAGCAATCTTGCTAAGGTCTCCTTTGGACCAAGTGCCTCATTCATATGTG
>JAQZBX010012106.1:0-17268 GCA_029593785.1 Cabassous unicinctus | reverse complement strand
TTCTCTAAATTTCCTTTGTTCTGGCTCATCCTCTTGTAGGATACATATTGGAGTTACCTGATAAGCTCTGTATAATATTCCTCATCCCCAAAATGGGTTTTGGTATATCTGCTACAGTTGACTCTAACCCACGCCTTTCAATCACTTGTCAACTCACACATATCCCTACTTTCCTGCAAGGATCATTTATGCTTAATTTCAAAGACAGCCTTCATTTTAAAATGGTTTTACTGTAACTGACTCACACACTCTGGACCTTTTTTCCCCAAGACTCAACATCATAAGAACATATAAAATTGTGAGGTATGGTTATTTATCTTATGTCCTTTTACTTGAATATGGGAGGTAAGATGCTCACGTAAGGGACAGATAAAGAATCATGGAACAGAGTAAAGGCAAGAAGTATGATATGATGGTATAATGGAAAGCAATGTGGATCTTGGAGAAAAACAGATCTAAATTGAAATATGGATCCACAAATTAGCAGTATTTGCTCTTCAGGAAATTATTTGTTCCTTCTGAATCTCAGTGTTTCTCGGCTTCACAAAGTTAATATTTTACTACCTTTCTCAAACGGTGTTATGGAAGAAGAGTACATGATATACATATACATATTTATTACCCAATAAATTTAAGTTTTTAAGTATCAAACTAATATATAGAAATCAATACCTTTGGTGGCCGGAGAAAGCAGGAATCACTGTATGATTAAAGTACCTTCTGAAAATTTTGCATGATTTCTCATATGTAATGAGAAAGAGATATTCTAAAAGGGTTGAGTTTTAAATACTTTAGGAAGAAAATATTAATAACTAATAAGACAATGCATAATTGTGAAACTCATCTGATTTTCTAAAGTAGTATCATTCATTTGTGGCATAAATGTCACAAATACAATAATTTCAAATATCTGTTTTTCAAGCCACATTATTCACAAGCATATTTTTACTGAGTCCTCTGTAATTTAGAAGAGATGAACAAAAAGCCATAGTATGAGGTACATATATGCTGATAAGTTTAATCCCAATTATCCAAATGATTTGGGCCCAGAACTATTATTTAATATTGTTTTAGTTTGCTAGACTGCTTAAAGCAGATACCATGAAATGGGTTGGCTTTAAGCAATGAGAATTTATTAGCTTGCAATTGAGACTGTGAGATTGTCCAAATCAAGGTATTGTCAAAGTGATGCTTTCTTCCTGAAGACCAGCTGCTGGTGATCCTTATTTTTCTGTCACATGGCAAGGCACCTGGTGGCATCTGCTATTCTCTCCCTTCTCTTATGGGTTTCAGTTGATTTCAGCTTCTTGCTTCAGGGCTTTCTCTCTCTTTGTCTGAATTTCATTATCTTATGAAGGACTCCAGGAAGAGAATTAAGACCTACCCTGGGGCACTTCGTCACTGAAGCAACCTCATCAAAGGGTCCTACTTACAATAGGTTTACACCCACTGGAATGAAATAGCTTTAAGAACATGATTTTCTGGGATAGATACAGTTCCAAAGTTATTTTAAACCAAGTTTTGTTCCCAGGAACACCTAGAAAATGCAGTGCAAACAGTTTGAATTACCTGCAAATTTTGTCTTTGCTCTACCTTTCAGTTTCCTTTGAAATCCAGTAGAAGTCAACCCTCCTCTTGCCAGCCCCTAGACCCGTACTCCAGTTTCATATCCAAACTCATGCTTCAATGTCTTGCGGTCACCTGGGTCGTTCTATACTTGCTGAATATACCAGATTGTTTAATGACTTTTTTTTTTTCATTCTATTTTCCCCCTCTGCCTAAAATCTGTCTCTCTGTATCTTCACTGCTTTGAAAAGTACTTCTTCTTGAAAGCCAACATCAATGAACAGATCCTCTGCGATAGTTTTCTTATTTCATCCCTCCTATTGCTCTTCCATTGTATGATGTTCTTATAGTATTATCACTTTTCACACTGAACGTGGTTTGAATATGAAGCCGTATATCTTGTCAAACTGCAAGCAACTTGAGGGTTGGGGCCATAGCATCATCTTTGAATCCCCAGGTCCTAGATATCTGGCACTTTGACAAATATTTAAAAATATCTGCAAGATAGAGGAAAGAAGAGTAGAGATGCAATTAACCAGAAAGTTAAAACATCTGCTGGCCTCTTACAAAGGGAGCTGACACATTTATTGCCTTAATATGGGCCAGGCACTGCTCTAAGCATATTATGAATATTAACACCCCATGTTCACATTTTTCATATGAGGTAGATAGTATTACTATCATCCCCAATTTATTGGTAAGGGAACTAAGACATGGAGAGGCTAAATAACTTGCTCATTCAGTAAGTAAGAGGGACAGGATCAATACACACACAGAAGTCTAACTGACCATTTGTGATCTTAACCATTAGGCAATACTGCCTCTCAAAGCTTAGGACCCTAAGTTAGGAAATAAGGCACACCTTAAAGAAAAGTGAGCATATTGGTGTTTCCCTGTCTGTGTTAGTACAGTATTTTCCACCTTAACTATTGTCTGTCTCTATATGCCTCTGTTCTACCAGCCCTGAGCTCAATGTTTCTCCTCCTGGAAGCCTTGCATGGTTTTATCTCTTAATGATATGTTTGCTTTTCTGAAAACCCAAAGTTCTTTAATGTACCTCTCCTATTTCACCTTTTACCTGGTGTGATAGTGCTGTGTTTATAATGATTATTTCTTTTATAGATTATAAATTTCTTAAGGATGGAGCCTGTTGGGTCTAAGTTTGATAAACCGTAGCCTTTTGCCTTGTCCCTGGTGAGTGAGTGATAAATATTTGTCGAATGGATGAAGGAATGATCACACTATAAAAAGAAGGCATTTAAAATCCTTTAGGGTAAAAAACAGTTGCAGTGATTTAGGGTGTTTAACAAATAAACAAAGTGGAAAGCCATTATAACATGGAATTATAAAACACAGGTTAGCTTACGTACTAAAGGGCAAATTATGTTCTGCAAAAGGTAATCACATAGAACAAATTCACAAAGCAATGGAGTACATCTAATACCTCTTCCAAATATCAGAATCATAAAGGTCATGCTGCATATTTGATATGAATCCAATCAGTTATACTGTCAAACAGGCAATAAGGCAAAAAAAAATTACTATTAGCTTAGAAATTTCTACCCATAGAATGAAGTATATGAATCTATAGTCTTACTGTTAGGATGGATGGTTTAGTTGTGTGAATGTGTAAGTTTTAGTATATATACACATATATATTCACACATATACATATAATACATACACACACAGAATGTATATATGATGTATGTATAGAAGAGAGTTTAAAAGGCAGTGCAAAAAATGTGATGCAAAGAACCTCCTAAATTCCAAAAATACTTAAATATATAAAACTGCCTTTTATATCTTTCTTTTCAAAAAGAGTGCTGTGGTAGACTGTTTCTTTTGTGTGCAGTCAGTCAGATAAGCCATTAGGTCCTGCTCATCCTCAAAACAGCATTGTCGCATGAATTTATCCATCTGTAACTTCTTTCCTTTAGCAGAATGTGAAAAACAGAGTTTGTGTTTTCGTTAATTGATTTGTTTTCACATAATATCACACACTACCAAAAATCATGCCCTAAAACTTTAAAGGAATGTGCAATTATCTATGATACGCATTGTGTTTCTTAATTGTTAAATTGCAGTTTGAAAATGTTTCCCCTGGTCAGTATTGAAGCCATGTTCTAATTACTGTAATCACATTCTCTGAGGTGCTCTGCCAATAGATTATTGATTACAAAGGCCAGAAGATTCTTTTTTTTTATTTTTTATTTTAAAGTCCATCTGGCAACTCTAATGTAGCATAGGCAAAAAATCCCTCAGTTTTTAGACTTCAGATATACTGTTTTTGCTCTCCACAATTTAAAAACTATCACTTGTTCAAGGGTTTCCCCTGTAATTGAAAACACAAGATAATAAAGTGAAAGTTAATAGTATTGTGGCATTAGCTCCCTGAGATCAGGGCTGAGTTCATTGTTCTTTTGCCCATTTCAAAGCACAGAGCTTAGCACAGGACAGATACCTAAAAATGGGCTGTGTTTGTGGACAGCATATTATTTAACTGACATTTGGAAAGCAGGTTGGAAATTAAAAATAACCAGTGCAAACCTAAAATGAAATATTTGAAAATATGCTTATTCAAACGATCAAAAAACAAACAAACAAAAACCCAAAAAACCTTTGGCTATTGCATTAAACGTTCTGCCTGTGTTGGAACACACTGAGCAATTCCCTATTTGTAAATAAGATACAGTAAGATGCAGACTGCCTAGCCTAACACCCTGGCAGGTTGTAACACCCAGGGCCATGAGGCTCAGACCTTATTGACATCACAATGTTCCTTTCCTATCTCTAGGACTCCCACAAGTCCTGCCCTTCTACCAGACACCTATTCCCCATCATCACTGTGCTTCCCATCTTTGAAAATCTGATGAGCATTGACTTTATCAGCCATTGACCCAGAGATGAGAAAGGAAGTCACCTTGGCACTTCTCTTGTAAATGTATTACTCTAGTTATACATGTTTCCTCATTGGTGCAATGCCAGGCTTGAGGGAGGGGCCCGCGTATATTAGAAGAGGGAAGCCATTTTTTATTGACTCTGTTTACCTTGTAGGTCAGACACAGATAAAAGTCCAAAGCCAAAATCTGGAAAATGTTTACTCATTTTAATGGTGGGGGAGAGCGGCGAGGGGAAGAGGGTTAAGGGTAAGGAGTAAGGAGAAGTCCTACTTCTTCTTCCACCTCTTGAGAAGTGACAGGCAGGTCATTGACAACAACAGAGGGAGGCAGGTGACACACTAGAGCTTGAGATAACTGTAAGCACTTTGGAAGCACACTGTGCATAAGCAGAGAAAGAGAGCTGACTGAGCTCAGAAAAGGAATACAGAGAGGAACTGAGCAACAAGCTGAGCTCAGAAAGTGCACATTTGCAGAGGCGCCAGGAGCCTCTGGCCAGGAATTCGCTAGCAAAAGCAAAAACTAAGAGTGAGCACTTTTGTTTTTCTTATATTGATGACTCCAAATTCAGTGACTTTTCTTCCAAACCATCTATCCCGTGGAGAACTGGAGGCAGGTAACTAAATTGATATGGACACTCAATAAATAATCCATCAGCATTCAGTATGGGGGTTTTCCCATTGACCAAATATGCATGGATACCAATACTTAGTATAGCATTTTCTTCCTGCAATTCTTTCAAATTCTTTGTATTTCATATTCATCCATTCATTCAACAAATATTTGTTTTATAGCTACTGCTAATGTGTTGATAAGGGAACTCAGGAATTCCTTTTCAGCTGCTAAACTTTTTTGCATATGCCAGTTTGTAAAAATTTATCCCCAAAGGGATTCAAATCTCACACTTTAATGGACGTTTGAATCACCAGGGAATGACAAAAAGGGAGACTCTGGTTCTGTGGGCCTAATATGAGACCTGAGAATATACATTTTCAATAAACTTCTGGGAAATGTCTATGTAATCCATCTGTGGACTCTTGCTTCAAGTAGCAAAGTTGTGAGTCAGGGTTCTCATACTTGGGCCATAGAAGAAATATCTGGGGAGCTTTTTAAAAATGCTTACTCCCATCCCCAAAGATTCTGATCCAGTTGGCTAGCCTGGAGACAAGCTATCTATATTTTTAAAAAATATCCCATTTGTTTCACTTGGGACCCGTTTGAGTTTGCTAATGGCTGCCAAGCCACTATACCAGAAATAGTTTGGCTTTTACAATGGGTATTTATTAGTTTAAAAGTTTACAGTTTTGAGGCTGAGAAAAATGTTCTGATCAAGACATCATCAGAAGATGCTTTCTCCCCTAGCTGCAGCTGTGGGCAATCAGACACATGGCAGGCTCTCTCCCCTCTCCTCCAAACCTTGCTGCCTTCAGCTTTGTGCTGCTCCATCTGTGGCTTCCTCTCAGCATCTGTGTTCCATGGGCCTTCTCTCTCAGCCTCTGGGGGTTTCTTCTCTGTTTCTGTGGCTTTTTCTTTCTGTCTCTGTGGACTCCTCTCTCCCATTTATAAAGGACTCTAGCAAGGGGACTAAGACTCACCCTGGGTCACGCCTCACTGAAATAATACAATCAAAGGCCCCCAACTGAATCCAATCTGATCAAAGGGTCCCACACACACAGGAACGGACCAATGTCAGAACATATTTTTCTGTGGTCCACAAAAGACACAAACTACCACAGGACCCAAGTGTGAGAAGTATTGCTATGGGTTGTCCCTTATATTTATTGAAACCCCTAGGCTTAAAATTAAGAGGAAGCTAATTTGTCCTGCTGATAATGAAGCAATTGAAATCAAGGCACAAATGAAGTGGTTAAAACAAAGAATGTAAATT
This sequence comes from Cabassous unicinctus, assembly GCA_029593785.1. Taxonomy (NCBI): domain Eukaryota; kingdom Metazoa; phylum Chordata; class Mammalia; order Cingulata; family Chlamyphoridae; genus Cabassous; species Cabassous unicinctus. Next base: position 10,914 of record JAQZBX010012106.1, on the reverse strand, counting down.
ACTTTTAGCAAAATAATTTAAAAGGGTTATTGGATTACTTATGCTTTTGAGGAGGCACAGCCTATGAATGCTTCACCACTCTAGTTAAAAGTCACAACCAGTTAGCCTCCCAAAGAAAGAGCTAGGGTTTCATGAGGTTATAGGATGCTCTTTTGTCGGTGTAATTCCTGTTGTTCCTGCTAAATCCTACTAACTGAGTAGCTGCTTCCCGGCATGTCACAAACCCAGATCCTCAGACTGAAGAAATAATGCCTCTTCCCACTGCCTGCCAAAATCTTCTCTAAAACTTATTAGAAGGGGTAAAAATTTATAACTCTTTTTCACCCTTTGAGGTACAGAAAGCCCCCTTTCTTCTCCTACTAAGGCTAAGGAGGACCAAAAATAGGACACTAAAGATGGCTTTTGTTTTATTCATACCTTGTGTTTTAGTTTTCTAGGCTACTTAAAGCAAATACCAGGAAATGGGTCTAGTTAAAAAAAAACAGAACTGTATTCACTCAAGTTGAGGCCAGAATAAATAAATAAAGTCATCATTAAGGCAATGCTTTCTTCCCAGAGACCAGCTGCCCATGATTTTTGGCTCCTCCATCACATGGCAAGGCACATGGCAGTGTCTGCTGGTGTCTCCCTTCTCTTCTAGGTTTTGTTGCTTTCAGCTTATTGCTTCCGTGGCTTTCTCTCTCTGTCTCCCTGTATTCATTCTGTTTACAAAGGACTCCAGTAATAAGAATAAGTGCTATCTTCAAGGAGGTGGATCACACCTTAACTGAGGCAGCTTTACCAAAAGATCCTACTTACACCCAAAGGCATGGATTATATTTAAGAACATGTGTTTCTGGGATACATACCACTTCATACCACTATGCCAATTACTCAGTAATTGGTCTTTGAGTTAAAAACCCATACAGTTAGAGAAAAGTGAACATACTATTATTTCCATCTTTTAAACTAGAATGTCTGTCTTTAATTACATGAGAATACTGGAAATAATATAGAGTAACATGGAAATCATAGTCCAATATGTATTTGTGGGTTTAAAGAACACTGTGCTAGACCCTCCCTCCCTTCCTTCCTTCCTCCTCTTTCTTCCTCCGTGTATTCATTCAGTAAACATTTGTTAAGCTCTCCTGAGGGCAAGAACTGTGTTTTCCCATCTTGGTGCTTTGAATAAATCAGGTGCATATTATTATAGTTTATAAAGTATTTGTTGTCAAATATTGGGTGTGGATGTGGTCAAATACTGGGGGTGGATGTTAAGCTTGCCCCAGAGTCATGACTTCTACAATAATACTCCATTTATGAGAGAAGACTTTCTAGATCATAAAAAGATGATGACCATCTGGGAATGGAGTAAAGCTGCTTTTACACCAGGCACTTTCCCACAATGCCTAGTTTTGTGCTGAGTCTGCAGTAGCTATTCATCAGCTACCTTAAAGAGGTTATCTTAAAGAGTCATCTTAAAGAGACCAGCACCAACAGGGAGACCCCATTAAATAACATTACCCCAACTAGCCTACCACTATAATCTAACCCAGTAGGAAAAACAAGTTAAGCAAGACTTTGTTTTTCTTTGTTGTGCCTTCCTCTTTTCTTTAGAATTCTCTATCTCTGTCTCTGTTATCCTTTCCCATCCTATGTCTAATGTCTCTCTTTTTCCCTCTTCCTCCCTCTGGGCTGTAGATCTCCATTTCAAATAACTTTGATCTAATCTTGAATGGGAAGGCTTTTAACCTCCTAGGTCACATTAAGAGAAAATTCTGACATTATTATGTAAATATGTTTTATTTTTCTTTGTCATCCTATTTTAAAAAGGGAGCATTTCCTTTACCAAGTAGAATGTATACTGAAATCTCAGAGCTCGGGCTTGTCTTTACTCAGGGCTTGTCTTCTCTATAAAATACAGGCAACCTACTTGTATGCATACACGATTCCAGAATAAGAAGAGAAAGAGGTAGCTAATATTTATAGAAGTCACAATTCTATGTTATCTGGACAGATTCACTAAAGAATTACAAATCTAAGAGGATATTTTTCTAATGACAACAGTGCATTATGATTGCCATTTTTTTCTTTTAATGCATCTTTTTCTCTCTCAAAGGAGGAAAAGTATGCATAATTCTCCATTGTTTCATCAGAGATACTGAAAGCGATATCTATATTCTTGCTTAAAGTCATACTCGGCATTCAAAAGATGAGGTAAAACTAAAATATATTCAGAAACTGTAAGATGACAGTGAACATTGAAGCTTTCACTTAATTACTGTTTTGTGATTAAACAGATGGCTGATATAATTCTTGAATTAGAAGGAATATAATGTAAAGAAATCTTTTACAACTACTTCTATTACTACTACAGCTAATTCAAAACTGGGGGTGAATCAAAAAATAAAGTTGGAGGGAAAAAGTAGAAATCAATAGATATGTTTTATGTTGACCATTAGAAATGTATAAAATATATGTTTTCTTGTTTTTTAAAAAACTTATAAGCAGCAATTTGTAGAAATTAAAATATTCTTCATACACACCAAATTTGGGGAGAAATAAAACAATGCTGATCATTAACAAAAAGAAAAAGATAAAAAGGTAGAAAATATAAAGACACAGAAAACAGAACAAGATTGTAAAATTATGATAAAATTTATCATCATAAATTTTATCATAGCAACAAATAAATTATGCATTTAAATCCTCAAAATAAGTAAAATTCAAGCATGCACTCTACAGGAAATCTCAATAACAAAATGCATTGAAAAATATAAATATGGAAGGTAAAAATAAGTATAGCATCAAAAACAAATGCAGAGGGAAGCAATTTTAATATTGAAGTAGTGATTCAAGGTAAAAATAAATTTAAACTTGGCAAACAGGTTGGTTTATGTTGATTTCATTTAATAATGAAAATAAAATTAACAGTGCTCTACATAACACAATTTTGGATTAAGGTGAGGCAGGTTTCTACAGGGTAATGGAGGAGAAGACGACCTACAACATGGCTGACAGACAACATGGCCGGCAGACAACATGGCTGCAGGATATCTCTGGGACCTTGAGTTTAACATTGAGTTCCCAGTTTCTCTTTCCCGGACCTCCCCTTGGCCCGGGATATTCCACAAAGGCTTCACCATTGGCCCCGAGGGTGAGGTAACCGATAACCACTGGGGCCCATCCCCTTATCATTAGCAAGGAGGTGGAATAATTAACAGTTTTAAAGGTAATTACATGAGGCAGAGCTTGCTCGTTCTGCCTAGAGTCTTGGTGTGTATTTCTGTCTTTCTCTCCCATTTCTCAGCAAGCTCTTTTCTTTCACCCATTTCCCAAATAAATTCTTTTTACTGAGCTAACTCAACTGGCATGTTCATAAATTCTTTTATGCATCATAGCCATAATAGATTTATGTTTGTTAATAGAACAAATATAAATATATTTGTCAATAGAACATAGAGGAATCCAATGTTTCTCCATCTTCAAAGGGACTAGGGGTTGTTTGGCATGTTTAAAACATAGGAAATAATAAATGATAATATAGTCATAACAATTTTAAGTGAAAACTCAAAAAGCATACCTTTATTTACAAAACTGAAGCTCAAGACCTTAACTTTTTAATTTGAGCAGTGTTCTCTGTAATTATTCTCACACAAATATTATGATAAAGTTAGCTTTCACAGTTTTCAATTGTTTTTTCTTTAATAAAGAGCAAGATTTTGGAGACTCTTGAAACAATTTGCATGTAGATCCTTCTAGAATTTTATCATTTTCCCAAGCCTTTTGCAGTTATCTCATCACTACTTAATATAACACTGTTTTATGGTACAATTTTTCTTAGTGTATCTAATGTTAAACTCATAGTTACAAAAGCTCTCTTTTTATTCTCACATATATGCTTACATAATATTTCATTCAAATATATGATTATGATAATATTAGAAAGCAATGCAACTGGTTCTTGGTTAGTATAAACCTCAATTGAAAAATGCCTAAGTGTGTGGGTCCACCAAAGAGCAGTTTCTGGCCACCAATACTCAGCAGGTTTATGTGCATCAGGCAGTGTGTTTACATTGGAAATGATGAACAGAAGTTCATCTTAGGACAATTAAATGGAAGTTGGTTTAGAGAGCATCTGCTATGAAAAAAGAAATTCACAGAAAAACAATAGTAGAGTTTCATATACCTCTCTTACTTTTGATATATCAGACACCCCTCTGCCCTGGTCAGTACAAGAGGATATGAATGATTTTATGAGTGAGGGTGATTTAATACACATAAACTATAACATATAAGATATAGCAAGTACATAGGACCTTTGTTTCAAATACTTATGGAATATTTTTAATTGCTCTATGTTAGGACAAATACTATAAATTGCAAAAATTAGAAAATATACAGTTCACATTCATTGACTATAATGCAATAAAACAAATTTAAAAAATAAACACAATTTTTAAAATGACTGTAAACACTTGGAAATCTAAACAAACTAAATTGATATACAGGAAATCAAAAGCTTAGAGACCAAAGGAATTTAAAAATAATGAAAGAATATACCTGGAAAATCAAAATAAAGTGACTAAAAACTTGGTTAAATAAAATAACTAAAAAATGTGTTTGCAAAAAAGTTTAAAAACCATTGCTGAGCAACTGAACCTCAACCTAAACCTTATATCTTACCCAAAAAGTTAACTCAAAATAGATCATATATGAAATTTTATATGTAAAACTATAAAATTTTAGAAAAAATATAGGAAAAATTCTTCAGAATTTGCCTAATTCAGAATTAGGCAATGATTTAGAAGACTTAACACCAAGAACACAATCCATAAAGGAAGAAATGATAAATTGAACGTCAACAAAGTTAAAAACTTTTGCTTTGTGAACAGGACGAAAAGACCAGCTACAAACTGGGAGGAAATATTTGCAAACCACATGTCAGACGAAGGACTCACATCTAGAATACATACAAAATTCTCAAAACCCAATATTATGATTTATCAAATATTAAAACTTATGATAATTCTTGAGTTTGGCATGGATGTTGAGTAACAGAAATTCTGAATTCCTGTAACAATTTTATTGGTATAAGCTATCTTCAGGACAATTTAGTGAAATTAGTAAGAAGCCTTAAAAATTCTTGTTTTTGCTCACTCGTCAACTTCTCTTCTGAGAATCTGTCTTAAAAATCAATCTGACAAGTGTAAAACAATATCTGTAAATAGAAATTCATCAGAGCATTGCATTTGAAATGGTAACAGAAATAAATTTACCATCCAGTACACATAATTGGCTAAAATCATTTCTTCTCATACATATTTAAAATGTTATATTATGAAACAATTAAATGTGATACGTTAAAGAAAAAGTGTCATAAAGTATGTCTTTTGACATATTTAATACATATTTAATGATAATATATACACATATAAGAAACATAAGTTATCTATGTGTGATTACATATTGTAATTAAAAACTTACACACATCTACCCATACATGGACAAATGTACATATTTGCACAAGTTAAAAGACTGGAAAAAAATAAGTAAAGATTAGGAAAGGTGATTTGAGTGATAAAATTTTGGCTTCTAAAAATTTCTTACTCAAGCTGTTTTTCCACACTTTCTGTAATAAGACATGTTATTTTAGAATCAGAAAAATGTAACAAAGCAGTAGGTATTTTTAAGGGATGCCATATTTGTTAAAATTTAGAAGGCTCCAAAATGTAGTCAAAGAAGGGGGACTTAGCATTTCACCAGTACCAAGTGACAACTAAGGCTAAGATTTCATAGAAATTTCCTCTGATTCGTTTGCAGCACGCAAGTATCTGCACATGGTTACGATCATGTTATCCTCAACAATGTCCCTGCTTTTTCACTCACCATCAAGACCTCAGCATTTTCCCAAGCATTTACATTTTGCAGAATGGTCAGCATTATATTAACCACCAAACCAAAGAGCTAAAGCCATCACCATCTATCTTCATCAGTGTAAGCACCCTGAAGCCCACTCTCACAGGCATGAAATCCCGTAAAGATCCCACTTCACCTTTACTTATTTCTTACTAGAAACTCCTGCACTACAGCGTTTTCAGTCTAACCACCCAGACAAATGTCTCTCCTGAGGACTGTGTTTTGTATATGTTTCCATATATTATAATAGATAAAATTCCAAGAGAATTTTTGCTTAATATTTGTCTTCAAAGGGTTAACAGGACTCAGTTAGAGGGAGGAGGACAAGCCTACTCAGCTAAGGGACTAAGGAGTGGGACAAGGTCAGTCCTGACAGACGTAAAACTTGACCTGGGTCTGACCCATGGCCTTAGCGTTGGTTAGGGTTTTCAGCTTTTGTTGGTTCTGTACAGTTGGATTTACAGGAAGGTCCTTCTTTTCATTTCTTTACCACAGTTCTCCTGACTCGGTTATGAAAGCAGAAGCTGGCTTTTCCAGGCCCTGCAGATGGCCAGTTCTCAAGTTACTCGAAAGCCAGGCCCTCTACAGACCTGTCCCACTACATTGGTACATCCCACAGACAAGTTGTTTCAGTTTTCAGGAACTCAGAGAAGGGAAAGATGGCAGACCAAAAAGCATAGCTAGAATCCTAAAATCGAAAGCACACCATCAGTTTATTTTTTTATTTTATTTTTATTTTTTTTAAAGATTTATTTATTTATTTATTTATCTCCCCCTTGCTGCTTGTGTTTTACTGTGTCCATTCGCTGTGTGTTTCTTCCGTGTCTGCTTATCTCCCCCTTGCTGTGAGGTCCTGCTGCAACAGCCCACCGCGCCGCGCAGCCGGCCTGCTCTCACTAACCCGGGGCCTCCCGTATGGTAAACGGGGGCTCTATCGATTGAGCCACACCCGCTTCCTGCTGTGAGGTCTTTCAGCCCACAGCGCCGCGGGGGCCTGCCGGCCTGCCCTCACAAGGAGGCCCCAGGAAGTGAACCCGGGGCCTCCCATATGGCAAACGGGAGCTCTATCCATTGAGCCACACCCACTTCCCTCACCATCAGTTTATGTGTTTGTTTGTTTGTTTTGTTTTTGATAGCAGGAATTACATTTGGAAATGGTTTCATGGTAACAGACCTGAAAATTAACTTTACTTCAGAATTCTTGTGCAAGGCCCTCCTCTTATATAAATTGCCACAGAGAACGAGTTAAGAGTCAGGAAACCAAGGCAGAAAAAAAAAAAAAAGATGAAACGGCAGTGGGAAATCTCCCATTGCCCTGGGAGATAGGGATTCTGGTCTCCGAATGGTCAATATCTCACTCTGGTTTTGGGTCACTTCTTTTGGCTTCAGTTTCTCACTTAATAAAATGATTTTTTATGTCTGTTCCAGCAAAGTTAGCTGCAATTAGGATGGACTCTAATATATTTAAGTACAGGAGGTTATCAATTCTTCTTTAAGTCTAAGTGGGGAATACTCTGAAGAATATCTGGTTTTGAGAATGATTATGCCTCACATTAACTACACAAAGGCTAGCAAATCACAGTTTTGATAAAAAAGAAGTGGGAGAATTGTTTGGTTGAATTTAAAAGCTGGAGGGATCTGCTTTATCCATCATTGGCTGCGAAAGCAGCTTATCAACAAACATTTCAGGGGGTTGACTTGACCTTTTTTCCTTTCTTCTGTCACCTACCTTTATCTACATAGAAAGTTTAAAATACTATATTGAACTCCTTTAAACTGCATCTCATCACAGTCAACTCATTTCCAATACCTGAGTGACTTCTGAACATTCACTTCATGTCTGCACATTTTCCCACAGGGTCATAGCAATTTCCTCAAAAATGACTTCATTCTAATTCTAGGTTTGTACAACAGACAGAGTGTGGAGACTTGCTGCATAAGAAATCTCAGTGGTCATGGATGAAAATCCACATGCAGCAGCTATGAATTCAACCCACATACCATAGAAAAGAATATCAATTTCTTGATCATTCCTTAACTCAACTTAAATTCTGTCTTGAGTCTTGGTTCTGCTATGGTGGTGACAGAAACTGAAAATCAGCCATTCTGGAGAACTTTCTTTTCCCAAGGATGCATCTAAGTCCTGGGTTGGTGACTTCCAGTACCCCATGTCTTTTCTCTGTGCACACCTCTGCTGAGATGTCAATCACCCTGACTGGTCCTCACACATTGGAAATCGCCCCTGAGACCTCCTGACTCCAGTCTCCATGGCTGCATCAGGTCTGTTGATTCTCTTTAACTTTGGGTCATGCTTTGAGACACAATATTCACTCTGCTGCTTTCAAGCCTTTTTCAGGCATGGAGATCTTCCCGTGGACCTTAAATGTCTGTGCAGAGACACTATCTCTGGCAGAAGGTCTCTGGCACGAGTATTTTGTAACCCCTCATCCTTCAGGTGAGCCTAATGGTAGATAGGTATAAGAACCACTGTCCTAAGCTATTAGTGTAGCCATGGCCTTTCTGGATGTTAATATCTAATAGGTCTCAACCAAAGATGGAGGTCTCTTCCAATCTACAAACCCTCTGAGTTCAGTTAAGAGTCTTTTCCTGTTCACATGACAAGTCTATGTTCCACTTCTTTAGGAACTGCAAAGCAGTCCTCCACAGTGGCTGTCCTATTCTGCATTCCCACCAACAGTGAAGAAGTTTTCCTGTCTCTCCACATCCTCTCTAACATATATATTTTTAAAACTTTTAAAATTAATTTTTAAATTAATTTAAATTATCATCATAAAGTCTTTGTATAAAATCATGATTCTCATTTTTTCTACTAAAGAGGCAAAGTTTCATAGAGATTATATACCTTAACCAGGATATATTCAGCAGAAACATTGGGATTCAAACCCAGCCTCCACGTTAAAAAAAAATTCTCCTGTTTCGTCATTTATTGTCATTCTTAACAGGTCAATGTTATATTCAGATTTTTTGTGATAGCATAATTAGATTTCAACTTCAAGAATTTAATTTCTTTAGATCATTTGCTTTCTATGGGAAAAGTAGCAAAAATTTAGAGACAGTTTCATACGGGAACTCTCTTAAAGAAATTATATACAATTTTTTTCCAAGGCAAAATTTTTGTAATAATCATGAGATACTAAAGATAATGCTAAAAAAGTCATGCACTCTTGTGTCAAATGGACATAGATTTAAGTCATAGCTATAATAGTTACTACTTTGTGTCCTTTGTCAACTTCATCCTCAAATTCCTCATTTGTATGTTAGGTTAATAAGAGATATTGTCTAGTCTGGGATGCCCTAGAAAGCAGAATTGGAAACAAGGCCTTGCATGGGCAGATGGTTCTTCCTGAGGACTGTTTTCAGAGAAAAGGAATAAGATAGTGGTGAGAGTGAAAGAAAGCATTTCTCTGTGGTTCCCTGCCCCATTGGTCAAGTGTTACTCTATGTGCTGTTAACTGCCTCACACTTCTGACTATACTTTCATGAGTATAGGCATCTCCCTTTAGAGGGTTCAGAAAGCAAGAGAGAGTGGTATAGCTGAGGCAATGTGCTGTCATGTCCCACCTGTGCAAAACTGATTATTGCCCCAATGGCTGGATGAAAAGTAGAGCTGAGAGACTTGGCGTGGGTCACTAAAGGTATCCCATTTTTTCCACTCCTTTGTTCATTGCTCTGCATTAAATACTATCTGACAGAGTGTCTTCAAATTGGTGGAAGAGCGCTTTACAAAAGACTTTACATGGGAGAGGTAATATAATAAGCAATAGTCCCTGATCCTGTAACTGTAATTGATATACAACATTTCTGGTAAGGATGAATTACTTCTTCCACAGGGTGAGTGGAGTCTAATGAAATCCATCTCCCACCAAGCAGTTACCTTGTCTTTGTGAAGCATCATGTTGAAGATGCAGAAGAGGTCATTTTAATAGGAGTATTGAGATTTTAACACTGGCAATCCCTAGATTGACCTTGGTGAAAGGAAGCCCGAGCTGTTGGATCCACTCAAAACCTCCTCCATCTTTGCCACCTTGGCCATACTATTTATGGTCCCATTGGAAAAGTACTTGGTTAGCCAGGGTGAGAAATTAGCTGAAATATAGAGAATGCGCTTTTATAAATACTAGTTGTTAAGTGTCTCTTCTGTGGGTGCTCCTTTGGACTGCAATGTGAAAAGCAAAAATATGCATGTCTTTGAATCTATTCCCATATCCTCCTTCTTGCCTCTACCATCTTCCTTGTTTTTGGGGCAACCACTCATGCAATTCTTCATTGACTAGAAGTCCATGTGCATTTGTACTTAGTGCCTTTCTTCCTTCTTACAAAATGTTTGAGTAGTAAACTGCTTATTGCTCTGCTCCTAGGGGGAGAGTTGCTTCAGCACTGCCTTCAAGTCCAAACTGAGTGTGTTATTTTGTGGTAGTAGTCTATTTTCAGATGATTCATCTGTCAACTTGACCCAATTTTTAATTCTTCTGTAAGCAGGTTGAGAGAGAGGCATCAGCTCAAGAAAAAAGGTGACATGAGAAAAGCAACAGAAATAGTTTAGACCCTTGATTATGTAACTTACTGGTGTTCTCTAGACCTGCTCAGGCCAAGCCTTTTGAACCATTTCCATCATATGATGGATCGATGTTCCACTTGCCTAGTGTACTCAATAATATCCATATTATGATTGAAAGTTATGTTCTAATTAGCATGAAGTCAATATCATATAATATAGTATTCCAGCATGATATTCTGAGAAACTGAAACACAATCAGTGTTTCTTGGGAGACAGGAGAGGTAACATGGACAAGTGACAAGTTTTAATGTTTCATGGACCTTAAGGCTGTCATAAATAATGAAAATGACATTGTCCTCTAATTTCCCTGGAAAATAGAAGAGGTAGGTAAGTGTTCAAACCCCTCACAGCCTGATCCTTATCTATTTTCTTTGTTCACTTCATACACAAGATATCCTCATGTATAACAGATTTTACAGCTGTGTACAGAAGTTTGG
>JAQZBX010012105.1:0-41715 GCA_029593785.1 Cabassous unicinctus | reverse complement strand
ACCCCACAGCCCAAATGGGAAATAATGATTTGTTTTTACCTATGCCTCAAACTATACAAAGTAAAGAAATTAAGGTCATTGCTACTAAGAATCTTAAACACTTAAAAAATAAAAGTTTATTCATTGGATGCCTGTTGTTATATAATCTACTGTAGTTATGAACAATGTATAATATACTTAAATACTAATCAAAACTTTATTACAATACATTCCATACTTATGTAATTTAATAACTTGTATTTTACATGTAAATGTGTTTTATTAAATGTATATGTAAATCACTTGTTTTAAGTTTCAACAGTCCTGAAACCAAATGTATTAAAAAACAAGTTTGGTAAGTATTGTTCAAGCCTAAAAGTAAAGCATCATACAAAAAACTTTGTTAATCAATAAACCAATGCCTTACTAGTTAACACTTTTCATATTTCAGGAAGCATATTGGAAATTAAAATAGTAAGCACATCAAAAATGTTTTGTAACAAATTAAAAAAGATAAAGTGCATTTCAACGGGTCTTGTATTCCTCCCTGGGGGAGCTGGCCACTCTCCCAAGGACTGATGCATAAGCCTTAAAATATACTGCCCAAGGAGTGTTGTGTTCCTTCCTGAGGAGGCTGGCCCCTTCCTCAGGAATTAGCAAAATACTCCCAAGTTGGCATCTATAGTACCAAATTTGTTAGTCCTAAACACAGTCAAGCAAAACTTTAGTGTCAGTTGCTACTTCAACAAATCAACACTTCCTAGCTAAAAGCTAAATATTGGTAAGTATATATATGAAACTGCTCTGTTTATCTGTCATTCTGTAACATTGTTCAATATTGACTTAATCTTTTAATTAGTTATGTTATTTATGTTTCTCACCCTAATTGTCAGTATAAGCTTATTAAACTAAATATATATATTAACATTTATTTTATATCTATCCAAAACTCTAGCCATCAATAAGCCAAATATATCAGTGTATTAGACAATTAATTTAGTGGAAGAATAAAGATAATAATTCAATGGGAGAAGGCAAAAGTTAAGTTAGGATATAGGGTCGAGGTTTTGCTCTTATCCTTATAGATAAAGGAAACCAGCTTTGGGTACCGTCCAGACTTCTGAAACCTAAACATGAAAAAGCCGAAGAAGCTAGTACAAAAAGCAGAAAAGATGGTAACTTCTAAAAAAGCAGAATGTCACTCTAAAACAGTTATTCTTTGCTATGCTTACCTTGACAACCACAGCAGTAAGTAGTGCACCTTCACATAATTATACATATTAAGCTTATGTTACTAATTCATCTCTTTTAGAATTGTTAACTTGGGGGGAACAAATCCTACCCTATTTATGTTAGTCTTTTCATTTTTCTGGGCTCACTAATTCTCACCTTCCTCTAAAAGCCTAAGAATAAAGGAAAATTAATTAATACTCTACAGGAGTGGAAGGCATGCCCATAAATTTTGGAGAGGAAGATCTTTGTTTAAAAATGCCTTATCAATTATGGTTAAGTATTGGAGAAAATGGTACTCATAATCACCATTCCATTTATGCACTTGAGGTGCAAGGATTTTAGAGGCAATATTTCTCAGAATAAAATTCCAATTCTTGTGGGAATTCCCATGTGCCAGATTCCATATGTGTATGCTAACAGTCCTGTATTTCCATGGACTGTGTATCATGGCTCAAAACCATGAGTATTAATTAATAATTCCTATGGAATCATCAATGATTGGAGCCCTGTAGGCTCTGCTGATGAAAAGAGCCAGCTGTTTGATTTGAAATGGCGTAAGGAGAACCAAAGCATAAGTACACATGCAAATAATTCTATTATCTGGCATGGGGGAGGCTTTACACTGCCTAATCCTTTCAGGATGGGTCATCCCCCTCAGCCGCATCTGTGACAATTAGCCTTGGCCTTCCACACTGTTAGTTCTTGGTGGGGCCACATTTCTAACATAAGTACTAATTATACTTTTACCCTGACTCGTAATAATACTGAATGGGTTAGAGCTTGTGTACGTCTTCCTTATGTTCTGTTATTGGGTAATATTGTTTGGAACAATAGTAATAGGGCCAAAGAATGTTTAAACAAATGCTTTTTATATACTTGTATTAACAATTCTATTAGTTTCCCAAATACCTCTGGTCTTTACATCTTAAGAGCAAGAATTGGAGTGTGGTTGCCAGTACAGATGAATCGAGAATGGCAAGAGACCCCAGTTATGGGGATATTAACTTCCATCTCCAAAAGGTTGCTGAAAAGGGCAAGAAGATTTATTGGAATGCTAACAGCTGTAATTATGGGTATTATAGCTGTAACAGCAACAGTGGCTACTGCAGGTATACCCCTTCAACAAGGAGTTCAAACTGCTGACTTTGCGCAAACATGGCAACAAAATTCAGAACAGTTATGGTGAACTCAAAGACAAATAGATTGAGAAATACATGAGAAAATAGCAGATCTAAGACAAACTGTTATTTTGTTAAGAGATCAGATTCAAGTTATGAAATTACAAATGAAAATGAAATGTAATTAGAATCAACCATCTTATTGTATTACTCCTGTGCTTTACAATGCAACTGAGTTTCCTTGGGACTCAGTGAAAAAACATCTTCTGAATCATAATAATTTAACTAAGGAAATTCTAGGCTTGCAACAAAAAATACGTCAAACATTTGAAAACCAATTGCAAGTTATGACTGGTGAACATATTTTGAAAGGGTTGATAAATGGTTTAAAACAGTTGCATCCTACAAAATGGTTACATGGTTTATCAAGATCTGTTATGTTCATATGTATAATTGCATTAATATTGTGTTTTCTATATTGTTTGATCTGCAGAAGATCATGACAACTTAACCAATTAAGACACCAACAATCTGCTACTACACACATTATGCTATTACAATTAAAAAATAAGGGGGAAATGAAGGAAGAAACAAGGAGCCAGATAAAATTAGATTGAACTCCAAAATGGGAGCATTTTCTTGGAGCTAAGCACAGTTGAGCGTATGTGGCGTAGTAATTACTGTTACTGTTACTGTTATTGTAACCTCTAGTCCAACTCTCTGTCTTCAAAATTTGATTTTTACTAAGTGGTCCCACCCGATTGTGGGTCCATCCGGGATCTTGAGAGTGAGGAGAGACCCTTGAACCCCTTCTCTGACTGGCAGGATGTCCCGCCAAAGTTTTATGGTGGCCTTCAGGGTGGGAAAAGTCGGGACTCTCTCCCCATTACCAGACCTGAAGGAAGCAGAGATTAAATATAGTATGAGGTATCTCGGACAAGAGACGTTGAGCTAGAGTGAGCAAGATACGTTGAGTCTACGAGATTGAGTATCGCACAAAATCATGTTGAGCCTGGAGATGAGTCTTCGAGACTGTATATAGTATAAGAAATCTCTGACAAGATATGTTGAGTCCATGCAAGCAAGATACGTTGAGTCAGGAAGATTAAGTAATTGCACAAAATAAAGTCTCGGGCAAAAGACAGGGCCTAAAGTAAGGATTAGAGGCTAACAACACTTAAAATAAGTCTTAAAAAGGAAAATGAAAAATCTATTAGAAAACCTCACTGGATTGTCTGACCAATTTAATCAATTTCTCAGCCCAAAAGTTTATACTTGGGTCAAATTAATGTCCATTTTACATCATTTCTTCTCTAGTAACTTCAGTGTGGTGATCATTGGTGCTTTTCTACTCTTAAATGTAAAAGGAGGCATTCGCGTAGCGCTGCTGTTCCTCATTAACAGGACTCGTAAGACCAGCCATACCAACAACTGGATTCTGCTTAAAACCCTTGACTCTCAAACTCCTGTCCATGGCAGCCTGGCTGGAATGCAGAGACAGGTAAGACATTCAGAGGAGGGCAACCTAAGACAGGCACAGTCACCCTGGACAAAAACCAAAAAAGGGGGAGATGTTGGAGAAGATGCTGAGAGTCAGAGCATAAAGGGTTAAGCATTCAACAAGCATGCTTGCTGGCAGAGACAGGTTAGTAAATGTCTCCAAGGTCTCTGCGTACTGCAGATGTCAATAGGAGGAAGCAGAGCCGGATGAACCCACCATTAAGAAGTTACTGTATAAATTCCTAAGAAAAACTATCTAGTAATATAGGAACAGGTAGCGCTCTCACGCACCAAGCTGAGATATTAGATAGACTAAGGCATTTATGGCTAGAAACAATGTTAATACTTATGCCCCTTGGTAGACTGTCAGAGAAGGCAGTGTTTTTGCTGCAGTAAGAGAAACATAGTGGGAGAGCAAGGTTAGGGGGGAAGAATTTATGCATTGTTTTAATCTAAATAAAAGAAAGCGTCACAGTGATCTCTGGGCTATGTTTTGCCTGAGTGAGCTGCAGCCCTCTGCTTCATATGCATCAACTTGTCTGACTCTTCCTTTGCGTCACACCCATGACAATAACACTCATGGAACTGGTGAATGATACAGCCGCTGCTATAATCAGTTTGTTGATTACTCTGATAATGAAAAGAGATTTAACATAAGACCCTGCTGTGGTGGTTTAGAACTTACTCCAAGGTAAGAACATGGCAAAGAAAAATAAAAAGATAAAAATATGTCAAAAAGACAAATTAGATATTCTGAAAGTGCTGAATCAACAGCTAGAGTAATTAGAATAACAAAAGAAAAGATAATATCATAATGAAGATAAACATTGATAACCTTATACCTATATAAAATAATTGAATCAATCAATAAATTAAGAGAAGCAATTTTACCTTATAGAAGTATTTCAATTTTTTAAAGTAGAAGGAACAAAGAGATGGAATAACACAACTGTAATATTGCAGTAATATTTACTGTATGTGATATTTACAGAACATGAATAATTTGTGAGATAAACTGTAAGAAAAAATATATTTTTATAAACTCATATATTGCCTTTTAACATGTCTGCTGATCTTTGATTCTTCCACCTACAGTTACTGCAGATTCATTCTCCTCAAGTGAAGTGTGAGCTGGACTTATGGGATATCTTCTACAAACAGACTATGGAAAGAATGAAAAAAAAAATTAACTTTACAGTGGAGAAACCTAGCAGACACCAGACAACACTTTAACAAAATAATCAGCATCAGCATATGTGTTACATCATGATTTAAATATTTTATATGTTGATATGAAATAAGAAAACTTCCTTTCTGTGGAATTCTTCCCCAAATTCCATACCTCCAAGGTAACAATGAGAAACATTAGAAAAACCTGAAGTGAGAAACATCTTAAAAGTAATTGACCTGTAAACTTCAAAAATATCAAAGTTAGGCAAAACAAGGAAAGATTGATAATCTGTTACTTAATTGAGTACTGTATTAGTCAGTGTTCTCTCGGGAAACAGAATCAACAGGAGATATCTGACAATAATATGAGATTTTAATAGAGTCTCTCATGCGTCCGTGGGAATGCACAAGTCCAGGTTCTGCAGGCAGGCTGCAAACCAGGGGCTCCGATGAAAGTCTGATAAAAAGTCCTTGATGAGTTTCTGGGAGAAGTTGCCTGTCCAAGGGCGAGCTGGGAAATTCTGTCTTAATGTTCAAATCACTTCCCCTTTTAAGGCATTCAACTGATTGGATAAAAGTGTCACCCATTGATGATGTAATCTCCCTGATTGATGCAGATCTATTCAGCCAGTAAATTCAATGCAAAATTTACGCAGTAAATTCACTGGTGATTGAAGTCCATAAATGCTCTTGTATTACAATTAGCCCAGTGCTTGCTGGAACAAACACCTGGACACAATTATGTGGCCAAGTTAGCACATTAGCCTAACCATCACAGTCTACCCCTGTCAACTCGGCAATCATACATATTACCCTAAGTCATACTTCATATCTAAGTAAAAACAATAACACACAAGCATACATATATATATATCTGCCTAACAATGTTCACCTCCCCTGCGTACAACCAGAAACACATTATTTCCCCCACAGAACAGGGTGCAAGTCCTTGGGTAGTATTCACTCTTAAACTTGACATATTTAAATAGCATGATGTGGAATTAACACAACGTTTCATATCATAGGGGAAAAGGTTGGGGAAGAAAACAAAGAAATTTGTTTTGTGTACATATACAATCGTACCCATAATGAAACATGGAAGAAGGGTTCTTGCCTATTATAGTCCTGGTTTCTGTAACTGGTCACGTGGTCAAAGTTCATATTTATGACTACCTTCTTCCACTACCCATTCAACATTTCCATTACCTTCAACAAGCACTTCATCTGGCCGTTGTTCTTTGCCTGGTGGGGTGACCCAAATAACATTCCCGAAGATTCTGAGCCATGGTTAGTCTTGCTTGAATTGGTTTGTTGTAATTGTCCATTGACTTTAATCACAGGGCATGGCAGGACTAGGGGACCCCCTAGAGGATCTCCTGCATTCCAGGCAAACTCTTCTTTACCCCCATTATGTAGATGTAGTCCTATTTCCCCTTGATAGTCAGGATCAATCACCCCAGGCATTACAGTAATTCCCTTCTTTGCCTGTTGATTCCTAGGTAAGAGGAGCCCAAAGTGGCCAGGTGGCAGTCTTAACTTCTGGTTCAATGGAATCATTGTTATGTTCCCTGGTGACAGCACTCCTCCTTTTGGGACTAAAACCTGTCGACCAGCAGAACTTAAGGTTGCAGGGACAGGAATCAAAAATTCTCCTAGTGGGTCACTAGGGGTAATAGTGAGTGGTGCCACTCCCATTTCCATACCTTGATTCCTGGACCCATGAATCCTGGCTGTGGGAAAAACAGCACCATAGAGAGGATGCTGATTCAGAGCACACACATCCTCCTGGAGAACATTGTCCCAGCCTTGCAAGGTATTGCCACCTAGTTGGCACAATAAATGAGTCTTCAAAAGGCCATTCCACCATTCTATTAATCCAGCTGCTTTAGGGTGATGGGGAACATCGTAAGACCAGTGAATTCCATGGGCATGTGCCCATTCCTGCACATCATTTGCTATGAAATGGGTTCCTTGATCAGAAGCAATGCTGTGTGGAATGCCATGGCAGTAGATAAGAGATTCAGTAAGTCCACGGATGGTAGTTTTGGAAGAAGCATTGCATGCTGGAAATACAAACCCATAGCCAGAGTATGTGTCTATTCCAGTTAAAACAAATCGCTGCCCCTTCCATGGTGGAAGTGGCCCAATGTAGTCAACCTGCCACCAGGTAGCAGGTTGGACACCTAGAGGAATGGTGCCATATCTGGGGCTGAGTGTGGGTCTCTGCTGCTGGTAGATGGGGCATTCAGCTGTCCCTCTAGCCAAGTCAGCCTTGGTGAGTGGAAGTCCATGTTGCTGAGCCCATGCATAACCTTCATTCCTACCTCCATGGTCACTTTGTTCATGAGCCCATTGGGCAATGACAGGAGTGGCTGGGAAAAGAGGTTGAGCATTTGCCAGAGAGCAGGTCATCTTCTTCAATTGATTATTAAACTCTTTCTATGCTGAAGTCACCCTCTGGTGACCATTTACATGGGACACAAATATGTTAATTTTTTTTGCCCACTCAGAAAGATCTATCCACATAGCTCTTTCCCAGACCTCCTTGTCACCAAATGTTCCTTCCAAGTCCCTGACCATCTAGACAAAGCATTGGCAACAGCCCATGAATCAGTGTACAAATGCACCTCTGGCCATTTCTTCTTCCAAGCAAAATGAACAACTAGATGGAGTACTCAAAGCTCTGCCCACTGGGAGGATATGCCATCACCACTATCCTTCAAGGATGTCCCAGAGAAACGCTACAGTGTCGCAGCTGTCCACTTTCGGGTGGTACCTGCATATCGTGCAGAACCATCTGTAAACCAGGCCCGAGTTTTCTCATCCTCAGTCAACAGATTGTAAGGGACTCCCCAAGAGGCCAAAGGGGTGCGCTGGGAAAGAGAAGGTAACATGGCAGAGGAGGTGACCATGGGCATTTGGGCTACTTCCTCATGTAACTTACTAGTGCCTTCAGGACCTGTTCGAACACTCTCATATATTCCACTTCCATTTTATTATGGAGTGCTGTTGTGCATGCACAACTTTATGGTTTGGTGGGTCAGACATACCCAGCCAATGATAGGCAACTCAGGTCTCATGGTAACTTGATGGCCCATGGTTAAGTGTTCAGTCTCTACTAAGGCCCAGTAGCAAGCCAAAAGCTGCTTCTCAAAAGGGGAGTAGTTATCTGCAGAGGATGGCAAGGCTTTGCTCCAAAATCCTAAGGGTCTGTGTTGTGCTTCCCAAATAGGGGCCTGCCAGAGGCTCCAGAGAGCATCTCTATTTGCTACTGAAACTTCCAGCATGATTGGATCTGCTAGATCACATGGTCCAAGTGGTAGTGCTGCTTGCACAGCAGCCTGGACCAGTCTCAGGGCTCCCTCTTGTTCCAGTCACCAATCAAAACTAGCAGCTTTTCTGGTCACTCAGTAAATGGGCCATAGTAGCACAATAAAATGAGGAATATGTTGTCTGCAAAATCCAAAGAGGTCAACTAAGTGCTGTGCCTCTTTTTTGGTTGTAGGAGGGCCCAGGTTAAACAGCTTATCCTTTACTTTAGAAGGGATATTTCAACAGGCCCCACACCACTGGACACCTAGAAATTTCAGTGAGGTGGAAGAAACCTGTATTTTTGTTGGATTTATCTTCCATCCTCTCTCACACAAATACCTTACCAATAAATCTAGAGTCTTTGCTACTTCTTGCTCAGTAGGTCCTATCAACATGATATCATCAATATAATGGACCAGTGTGATGTCTTGTGGGAGGGAGAGATGATCAAGGTCCCTGCAGACAATATTATGACATAGGGCTGGAGTGTTGATATACCACTGAGGCAGGACAGTGAAAGTATACTGCTGGCCTTGCCAGCTGAAAGCAAACTGTGTCTGGTGGTCCTTACAAATGGCAATTGAGAAAAGAAGCATTTGCCAGATCAACAGCTGCATACCAGGTACCAGGGGAAGTGTTGATTTGCTCAAGCAATGATACCACATCTGGGACAGCAGCTGCAATTGCAGTCACCACCTGGTTAAGTTTACAATAATCTACTGTCATCCTCCAAGATCCATCTGTTTTCTGTACAGGCCAAATAGGAGAGTTGAATGGGGATGTGGTAGGAATCACCACCCCTGCATCCTTCAAATCCTTGATGGTGGCACTAATCTCTGCAATACCTCCAGGAATCCAGTATTGCCTTTGATTTACTATTTTTCTAGGCAGGGGCAGTTCTAGAGGCTGCCACTTGGCCTTTCCAACCATAATAGCCCTCACTCCACAAGTCTGGGATCCAATGTGGGGATTCTGCCAGTTACTGAGTATGTCTATTCCAATTATGCATTCTGGAACTGGAGAAATAACCACAGAATGGGTACGGGGACCCATTGGACCCACTGTGAGGTGGACCTGAGCTAACACTCCATCAATCACCTGACCACCATAGGCCCCTACTCTGACTGGTGGACCACAGTGACGTTTTGGGTTCCATGGAATTAATGTGACTTCTGAGCCAGTGTCTATAATCCCCAAAATGTCTGATCATTCCCTGTTCCCCAATACACAGTTACTCTGGCAAAAGGCCATAGGTCTCCCTGGGGAAAGGTGGGAGGAAGATTAACAGTATAAATTTTTAGCAGTTTAACAGGATCCTTCTCCAAGGGGACCTGGCCTTCTCCTCATTCAAGGAACTCTGTGTCTGTAAACTGTCTCAAATCTGGGAATTGATTAAGGGGCCGTGATTCTCTGTGTCTGTAATTTGAGTTAGGATTTTGTTCACTTGACCTAGAACTCTTCTGCTTATACAGATCCAGAAGAAATTTAGTAGACTGCCCAAGTATTTCACTTCTGGGTACCCCATGATCTATTAGCCAAGCCATAACTCAATGTGACTCAGACTATTCTGTGTGCTGTTGTGAATCTGTCTTTCATTGCAGTAGCCACGCCCACCTTGCCTTTGGGGATTAACTGCAGATACTTGACTTTTACCGGGCCGAGATCCATCATCCCCTTAATATTTAAGGATTCCAATTCCATTACAGCCCACCCCCCCACAGTAATATCTGGACTGCAGAGAAGAGCAACCACAGAGCTCTTCAGAGAAGATGGAGTTAGTCTTACAAATTTATTCTTCACAGTCCTGGTTAAAGGTGTGTGCCCTGTACATTCCTGGAATGAGTGGGCAGGTCTCAAATGGTAAATCAATTCCAGCATTCCAATCTCTCTAAGCCTTTGAATCCCCTCATCTACTGTATACCACAGCAAATCAGGCATCTCAACATCAGATATGCTAGGTCACTGTTTGATCCAATCTTCAGTCAACCGCCCAAACAAACTGTTAGAGCCTTTTCTAACCCCTCGAGCTACAGTGTTGAATCCAGAATTTCTGCTTAGTGGGCCCATATCAATAAATTCAGCCTGACCCAACTTTATATTCCTTCCACCATTATCCCATACCCTTAGTATCCATTCCCACACATATCCCCCTGATTTCTGTCTATGTTAGTTGGAAAACTCATGCAGTTCTTTCAGAGTATACAAAGAAGTACTTCCTCATGGGTCACACTTTGTATTTCACCTTTGGGGGCTTGTTGTGATTTTAATCTACTAATGGGTCTCGAAGACAAGAGGGGTGGGAGGTGTGAGTAAGGAGAATGATTAGAGATGTATTGCAGGCTACTGACCTGAGGGCATTCCTTTGCATTTTCTACTCGTGAGACAGTATTAATCTCTTCAGGCAGGGGTTGGAAGACAGATTCCTCAGGGCAGACTGGAAGTTGGGCAGGGCATTCTGGAGATTGTCTGGTACCTGCCTCATGAGTGGGAGGAGGTCCAGACTTCCTGGGGCAGGCCAGAGGTTCGGCAGTGCAGGCTTCCATTTGGCTTGTACCCACCTCAGGACTGGAAGGAAGTCCGGACTCCTTGGGGCAGGCTGGAGGTTGGATGATACAAGGTTGACAAGGTGTGGTGTCCACAGGGCAGGCCATCACAGGTTTATCTGGTAAAGTCTCAGCAGAATTTAGGGTTCCAATGTCCCCACCAATATTGTCATCATCCCATATGTCTCCATCCCAATCCTCGGGATTCCACACCTTTCCAATCAATGTCTTCACTTTAATTGCAGAAACCCTGCAAGTTTGAGATTTTAGTTTCCTCTGTAATTCTGCTACTCGTAGAATGAGAATCTGGGTTTGATTCTCAGATATCTCAAGTCTGTGGCTACATGAGACAAGATTTTCTTTCAAGGCACATGTAGAAACTTTCATATCATTCGTGTGGCATTTAAGATTCAAATTTGAAGACTTTAGCTCATCTCTTTCTTTTGTAACTGTATCCAGAGTATCTAGGAGGAGCCAGCCAACATCATTATATTTTTTTACTCCACAAAATTCTGTTAAGGTGTTGAAAAAACTCTCACCCAGATCCTTGCTTCTTATAAGCATTTAAGTAGGGGAATCCAGTGATGCTATTTTGCGTATCTCTATTGCCAGCTCACACCATGGACTGTTAGCAACCTCATTATTGGAAAGGGAGTCATTAGTACCCCTGAGTCCCATTAGAGTAGAGATCCACTTACAAAACTCCCAGAACCACCTCAGACATCCCATGTTTAAGACTCTTTTCCTCAAGAACCACTCCCGGTACCAAGCTGTATTAGTCAGGGTTCTCTCAGGAAACAGAATCAAAAGGAGATATCTGTCAATAATATGAGATTTTAAAAGAGTCTCTCACATGACCGTGGGGATGCACAAGTCCAGGTACCACAGGCAGGCTGCAAACCAGGGGCTCCGATGAAAGTCCAATGAGAAAGGTCCTTGATGAGTTTGTGGGAGAAGTTCTCTAACCAAGGGCGAGCTGGGTAATTCTCTCTGAATGTTGAAATCACTTCTCCTTTTAAGGCATTCAACTAATTGGATAAAAGTGTCACCCATGATGATGTAATCTCACTGATTGGTACAGATGTAATCAGCCACCCACACAGTAAACTCACTGGTGTTTGAAGTCCATAAATACTCTTGTATTACAATTAGCCCAGTGCTTGCTGGAACAAACACCTGGACACAATTACCTGGCTGAGTTGACACATTAGCCTTACCATCACAAGTACAGTTAGGAAACATGAACAAAATATAATTGAAAATAATAGGATAATTGGATCTTATGATTGGATCCTTGATTAGAAGATAAAGAAGACATAAGTGGAAAACTGGGGGAAAATCAAGTCTCTAATTTAGTTAAATATAAGTCTCAAATCTAACTATCAGATATGAAACTACCAGAATCCAGATAAAATATATGAGATGGTTAATGGCACCTTGGACATTTCAGAATAAAATATTAGAAGAAATGTTGAAGACCTAGCCATATTTACTATTCAAATTAAAACACAAGAAATGAAAAAGTAAAAAAAAGTAAGTTTCAAGAAAATTTAAAGCACTTTAAAGTTTATACAGTCATATTACCCGAATGAGAGGAATAAGAAGGAGGAGCAGACATGAATTTGAATAAATAATGACCCAAATTTTATAAATCTTACATATTTGATAAAAATAATTAAGCTTATAGATCTAAGAAAATCATCAAATCACAAACACAAGAAACAAGATGAACACATTTACAAGGCAAATGATAACCAAATTAATCACAACCAGTGATAAAGAGAAAATCTTAAAACCATTCAGAGAAGAATATATTTTGTAATAATTTAAATATCTTTATAAAACAACTCTTTCTGAAAAAAATTAAAACAATGTATTATGGGATTTATAATGTATGTATAATTAAAATATGTGAAAAAATAGCAAAAGTACCATATGATATAAATGGATTTCGAGTATTGTAAGATACAAATACTTCACAGGAATTTGTATATCACTTGGCAATACATTGTGATACATATAATATATAAGTAATTATTCAAAAAACAACCCTTAAAATAAAAATAGAGAAATCAATGGTAAATCTTTTTGAGAAGATCAATGAATAAAAATATGTATGTATCTACTGAGTAGGGAAAAATTACACAATTACTAACATCATGAACAAAAAGAAAAATATTTTTACAGATTTTAAAAATATTAAAATAATTGTGAAGATTATATCCATGTTCGTGCCTATAAATTTGACAATAGATAAAATGGACACATTCTTGAATTACATAATCCACCTCAGGAAAAATATCAAGTTCACTCAATCAGTGGATAAACTTAATATCCCTGTATGAAAGAAAGTAAATATGTGTGTTTGTTAGTGATGGTTTTCTAGGGAAACAGAACTGATAGGTGTATTTACATATATTAGGTAAACATTATGAGATTTTTAAAATAGGAATTTGCTTATATGACTGTGGAGATTGGGAAGCCCAGATTCCATAAGGTAGGCCACAAGTTGGGAATGCCTATGAAGGTTTTTGATGACTTTTCTAGGAGAAATTGGCTGGCTGAAGTAGAAAAGGGAAATTTCCATTCTTTCACATTAACAGGAATGGAATAAGTTTAAGAATATGTTTTTCCTGTGTACATAGCTCTAAGCTTCAACAATAGCTAAAATAAAATACATCAACAATACCCAAATATTTTAGGAATATGTGAGAACTGGAATTATCCCACATTGGTGGTATGAATGAAAAACATAATAGCTCCCTTGGAAAAATTTTGTCACTTACTTATAAAGTTAAACAAACACTTATCATATGACCAAGAAATCACACTCCTAGGAATTTATATGAGATAAATGAAAATTTAAGTTCATACAAAAGCTAATATTTACATATTTATTGTTACTTTATTCATAATCACAAAAATCTGGGGAAGAAACCTAAGTGTCCTTCAATTAGAGAAAGTATAAATAAAGAGAAGTACACTCAAATAATAGGATTTTATGTAACAATAAAGAAGGAATAAACCATTTAGATATTCAACAACTATGGTAAATCTTAAAAGCATTATTCTAACTGCAAAAATCCAGTATCAAAAAGTCATGTGCTGTATGATTCCATTTCTATGACATTCTTGAAATGGCAAAACTTGATGAGAACAGTAGTGGCCAGAGGTTTGAGGGAACTGTGCTAACAAAGGAGTTGAAACAGGCATATTTTGAAAACTACCAAACTGTGATGACGGTTACAAGAATCTAAACATATATTAAAAATTCTTAGAACTGTACAGCAAAGAAAAATTGTCATTTTTACTTCAATTAAATTTTAAAAACTTAATTGAAAAATAAAATAAAAAGAAATAATTAAGAATATACAATGTGCTCTCTATATATGCTTTCATTGTATATAATTTTTACTTCAATATTAATTTTTATAATTAAATGATCTTAATTATAATAATAAAACCAGTGATTACAGCACCAAAAATCACCTCTGAGACTGGGGAAACCAGAGGAGCAAGTCCATGTGCTGTGCCAAGAAATGAAGGGATAAAATAATATTAAGGGATTTTTGTTGATCATTGCATTCCCATAATGTATAAATATAAAGTTTTAAATTTTTACACTCTAGAATAGTAACTGTATTAGGAACACATACAGCTACTTTACTGGAGACTCATGTAACACTTTTCCTTTAAAGAAAGGTTTTTACTTTTATTTTTTGGTTGATTGATTTTCACATACAGGCTTAAATGCTGGGCAGCCTGCAAAGATAAACTTTTCCAGAAATCCAGGTTTCTTTTATCTCATTGCTCTGTCATTTCCAGGATTGTTGCTCTTGATCATATGATTTATCAAAGAACAAATTGAAAAGTCTGATTGTTACCTGACTAATATGAAAGGAATGTAGAAGTCAGTAAGCTCCTTATATAATTATGATCCAGTTCATATATCATATCTGCTAAAATTCATTAGCCTGAACTTTAATATGTTCTTCTACTTAGCAAGAAGGGATGATCAGAATTGTATCCCCTAGGCTGGAATGTGTGTATGCTGAAGAGACTTGAATGGGATGCTGAGTGCAACTCTTTAAAGAAAAGTAGAATACATATTGGTAGATACTCAGGAATTTCCAAAGCAGCAAATGAAAACTAAAAGCTAGAAAGGTTTTACATAAGCCTGATGATTCTCCAAGACTTCAGTCTGAGTATCAATGTATATAGTTTAAAAATATTTAATTTTTAAAGCAGCATTCTACTTTATGCATTAAATTAATGGAAATCAGAACTAATATATATATACACTGCCTGACACTAATAGTTGCATTCCTCAATTAAAAATTGCTTCCATGACTCCTGACAAGAGGGTGTATATTGGGCATCATGGGGTACTAAACTCAACTCTTTCAAATGCAGAATTAGTGGGATTTTTGAAGGTTATTTAAGGAAAAATTCTTAAATGGTACTCAAGTCAGCTCACACTCACTTCTCTGCCCCACCACCTTCTGTCTTTCTGGGTGTCAGGACCATGAAGTAATTAATACAGCTGCACTGTTCAGTTCCATTCCTGAGGAATCAGAGCTTTGTGCTTAGGATGCTAAAAAGAAAACTAAAGAATCCTGATTGTCTTTTCTCTTTTAATATTTTTTTTAATTTTTAAAAAGATACTTAGATTACATAAATAATACACAAAAATTTTTGGAATTTCCATATGCCCCACTCCCCACACAACCCACACCCTCCCACATAAACAACATCCTTCATTACTGTGGCATATTCTTTGCAATTGATAGATGCATCCTGGGACATTGCCACTAAGCATGGACCATAGTTCATACTGTAGTTTAAACTCTCTCCCACACAATTCTGCAGGTTATGGAAAGATATAAAATGGCCCATATCTGCCATTGCAATGTCATTTAGGATGATTCCCAAGTGCCAAAAAAGCCACTGTAGTACATCTGTTTTCCTTCTCCCTGTCCCTAGCTCCTCCAGTGGCCACTGCCTCCACATCAATGCTGTAATTTCTCCCATTGCTAGAATCACAATAAGTTTATAGTAGAATACCAGTAAGTCCACTCTAGTCCATAGCTCATTCCCCAATCCTGAGGATTCTGGTATGGTGATGTCCACACCATCTCTAATTGCAAGGGGAATTCAATCCCATACAGTCAATGGATGGGGCTCTCTTGCTTGCAGCTGTAGACTCTCTTGTTTCCTTGGTATGGTGGTTGTCAATCCTCACCTCCTTGTTAGTTGTCCTGGGGCAGTCCAATAAACTGGATCGTAGGTGTTGCAACTCTTCTGAGGTTCAGGGCCCAGCTGGCACATGGACAACCCAAAAATTCCAGTCTTATGGATTTACACCTACAAACTCCAGCACCAAGTGTAGGTTTAAATAAAAAGGACAGATAAGCCACATGTAGGGAAGCCATAACTGAGTCCAACTCAGTCACTCTCAGGAGCACAAACTCTAAATTAGGGCCTGCTGGCAAGGTAATAAACTCCAGAGCTATCTGCCCTGATCATAGGACCTACTTGGATGTCTCCAGAGTCCTCAGGAACTCGACTATTTGGGGTAATATTGACTTTGGCAGTCTAAGATGTCCTGCTGAGATGTGCATAAGCATTACCTCTGGGATGACCTCCCAACTCACTTTGAAGTCTCTTAGCCATATAATTTCATTTGTCTTTACTTTTTCCCCCTTTTATTCAAGGTCTTTTTCTGGTTGCATTGTTAGTTGGTGTTTGGTAGTAATCCCTCAGTGACAGGGAGGCTCATCACAGGGAGTCATGTATCATTCTGGTAGGAAGGTAATGCATTTATATGCTGAGTTTGGCTTACAGAGAGGCTACATTTGAGCAACAAGGAGGCTTTCAGGAGGCAACTCTTAGGCACCCCATAACACAAGGCTAAATTTCAATTTCAAGAGGAAAGGCTCACAAACATAGCCATCAATATCAATGGCCCATCAATGGACCATCATCCTTTGTCAGTCACTGCCCCTGCACTTGGGGGACATTTACTACTCCATTAAAGAATGTGGCAGAGCTCTCCAGGATGTGTATTCAATATTCTCTCAGTTATTGTGTGAATCTCCACCCACTATGACAATGACTCCTGAACACATTTATATACCTTATATATATGCACAGTTGAACTCCTCCTCTGATTGCCTTTTGATGTTCGGAGCTTGCATTTTTCAATTCTGCAATTTTTTATTGTGGCAGAGAAATAAAGCTTCTGATTTTCATAGGAAACGTTTTTGATTATGCTCTTTCAAAACAGGACATCATGATTCCAAATTACTACAACAAGGAAAAAAATTTCAGTAGTGAAGGGAAAACTTAAAAGCAGTTGAGAGAAAATGTAAAGGAATTTCCTCATATTTTATAATAAAGCATCCATCTCTATTGTGCAAAAGCCTAGAGCATGGTAGTGATAGGCAAAAGAATAGTTTAAACCCTATTTCATAAAAGTACAAAAAACATAAAGCATGTAAAGTTCTAAAAAGAGATTTTAAGTCATAATCACACAAAGCCTATATAGACATTACTATGATTAAATGTGAATAGAATATTTCCTAAAAAAGTAAAAGTGCATGGTTAAGACTTTCTGTTCCTTCCATGGTAATGGGAATATGGACTAGAGATGTAGGTTTGGGGCTAGAGTGAGACATATATTTCATGCTATCATTTTTTATTCATCTTTGATTTTATCCAACATTTTATTTTGAAAAGGTATAAGTTATAGAAAACTTGAAATGGTATAATGAACATCCATGTACACTTTATCCTAATTCATTAATTCCTAATATATAACATTTTCTACACATATATTTTTAAATTCATAGGCATAAGTAAAAGTTCTTTGAAGTATTTCATAAAGTGTATATACTTTTTTCAAATATAACTGCCATATACATTTTTTCTTATATTTTATTGTAAATAATATCAAAATATAAATTTTTTAAGTGTACCATTTAAACATTTGAAAGAAAGTTTCAGGCTTCGTGACACTTACATAAATTCTTTAGAATATATCAACTGAGATAGGACATTCTTAAACAAAATCACAATTTCATTCTTTTAGCCAAGAAAGAATGTCAAACTTCCCTCTTCCTCCTCTTAGAACCTCTGGTATCCACTGCCTTTATATCAATGATACAAGTTATTCCAATTCTAGCATAACAAGTCTGTTTTAGTCCAAAGTTACATTCCCCCCTTATGTTTGTTTAATGCTCACTCTTGAGAATTTTGGGATGGTGATGCCCACTCTGCATCTGATTCAGAGAGGGCTTGGTTTCCATGGAGCAGAAGAATTGTACTGTCTTGTCTGCAAATGGAAACACTCTTCATATTGGGGGATGGGCATTGTCCATCATCATCATTTTTGTTGTTGTTGTCCTGGGCAAGTCCAATGAACTGGAGAGTAAGAGTTGCAACTATGCTGAGATTCAGGGCTCAACCAGCATATGAACAGACCAAAGATTTATGTCTCTGGGACACTATTTAATGAGTATAGTGTTAATTATAGGTTCAAATAAAAAAAAGAGTAAGAGTCACGTGTAAGTAAATTATAAATGAGTGTAACTCTGTTGCACTGGAGAGCATATATTCTAAAGTAAGGACCACTGATGGAGTGCCAAATTCCTAGGATTGCCTGCCCTGCCTGTATTCTCTACATGTCTCTAGAACCCTCAGGGTCACCCCTGAGTCACTTGTTTACTCCCTAGACAGTGTGATCCTCCTGAGATGTGCATAAGTATAACCTCTGGAATGACCTCCCTACTCACTTTGAAATGTCTTATCCATAAAAGCTCATTTGTATTTAGTATTTCTCCCTTTTGGCCAAAGTCTTTTACCCAATGCATTGATAGTAGGCACTTGGTAATAATCCCTGAGAGGAAAGTGGGAGAGGGAAGGCTGGGTGTTTGGGAATCTACTTTATTGTTGATGGAACACTTATGTAATCTAAAGCTTCTTTAAAAATAAAAAGTAAATAATTAAAAAAAACACTTGATCTAATATTACATATGCTATGTATGTATAATATTATATAATATAAAATATGCACTGTCTGTCTATATATTATAATATATGGTAAGCATTACACTTTTAGGATTATATTAATCATTCAGTGAAATAAACTAGACTTATTTAGCCAAAGTATTGTCATAATAGATGGAAGAATATGTATCTCTGTAAACTAATATTCAGTGATTTACATAATACGTATTCAAATAAAAATAAAAGGCAAAGTGCCAAAAATACTTATGGCATGCCTCCTTTCATATAAAAATGAAAGGAAAATTAACAATTATATATATATGAATATACACATACATGTACACGCATACACATAAATACATACATATACATAAACCTTTAATAAATTTGTATTACGATTCACTGGCAAAATGCATCAAAACCCAAAAAAGTTTACCTTGAGTAGGAATAGGATGGGTGGAATATGGATGGCAGTGAAATACTGAATATCATTTTATATTTATGTATGACTCAGTACATGTTCTCCTCATTTAAAAACATATTTTTATTTTAATTGATGAGAAAAGCAAGTCCTAAAACAGAATACAAACAGAAAAAGCAACATAAATTCACATTATATTCCTATTGTAGACATGAAGGAGAAAAGCATTAATTCGAATAACTTATGAACATGGTATCAAAGGATATAAATTTAGTGACCTATACTAAGTACAAAATAGAAAGACAAAAATTTGGATTTTTTTTTTTTGGTGGTAGTTCCTAAAGTGTCATAATTACCAAATTGGTGTGCATATATTGTAGGCTACAAAAATTGATTAAATACATTGATACATTTGGGAACCAGGATTTTCACTGTGAGAAATTGAAATTAGAGAAAGGGAATGAGAAAGTAAATATGGGGATTTAGAGGTAATTTATTGACATTTAATTTGAATGAAATAATTAGCATGAACTCCTAAGTTCAAAAATATACATTTAGGCATGTGTGATTTTAATTAGAAGTAATTAATTTGTATTGATTTACAAGGTCAGAGGTAGTCATTGCCTTGTGGTGAAATCTTGTTTGGAGTTACAT
Organism: Cabassous unicinctus; assembly: GCA_029593785.1. NCBI lineage: Eukaryota > Metazoa > Chordata > Mammalia > Cingulata > Chlamyphoridae > Cabassous > Cabassous unicinctus. Next base: position 21,778 of record JAQZBX010012105.1, on the reverse strand, counting down.
GTTAAAATAAGTTAAAATTCTATCCATTTGTGCCTCAAAGGTTGTAACATCGTTTCTTCTGTGCATGGTAAATAGTTTTAACCATATGCAAGTATAAAATTATGTAGTAATGTATTAAAATAGTGCTATATAAACAGTGAACTCTATTGTAAATAATGGCCTATAGTTAATAGTACAATTATAAAAATGTTCTTTCAAAAATTATAACAAAAATACCACACTAATGATAGCTGTTAATATTAGGGGTGGTATATGGAAACCATGTATTATATGCATGATTTTGATGTAAACCTACAATTTCACTCAGAAAAAAATGACCACACTCACCAAAAAAAAAAGTAATAAAGATTTATTCTCTAGAATGAGAAATGCAAATTTATAGCAGGTTGATTAGAAAATCATATTTTTGGAGATCATCTTCATGTATACAGAAAACTATACTAATGAGAACAATTTATTACTTATATCTTTTTAGCTATAAAAACCCTGGAAATACTTTTGGTTTTTTCTTACTCTAGAAGATTAAAAGCTAGAAAATTGTCACTCTTCTAAAAATCAGATTTTTTCAATGTATTAAATTGTTTAGTTATAAAATGAATGCCAATTATTAGGTTAGTAATATTTCACTATTAACAAGAAGAGAAGCATGTAGCCTCTAGAGTCCTAATTGTTGCTTTTCCTTAGATGAAAAAGGACATAAAATAAATTGTAAAATAAATTCATGTCTGAGCTCTGTATATAAGTGAGGGATTTGTTTTTCTTTACTGATGCATTGTTGTTGTTTGAATCATTTTATTTTCATCTTGAAACCTCGTATTGGTGATGAAATCTCAGAAATGGAAAAAGCAAGAAATTTTGCACTAAATTCTGGATTGTCTAAGCTAAAAAAAACAATTAGAAGTTTGTAAAGATGTTAATATGTTCTGAAAATTTACACATTTAAGAAACTAGTCAAAACTAAATATTAATTAGGTAAGTTAAAATGTTCATTTTTGAATATTATTAGAATGGGCGGCTAAATGAATTGTATAAAAATGAATTGTCTTAAAATTTGTGCATAAGCAGACACTTATATCCAAAACCTTTTTATGTAGAATTCTGCTGTATCTAAAGCATATTTCTGACTCATATACTTTGATTTATATTTCCTAGATAATCGGGCCCATGAGACCTTCTATTTAACAAGGACATCAAAAAGCAGGTGGAGAGATTACACTATAAAAGGTTTTTAGAGTCTTCTAGTTTATCAGCTATTGGTCCATCGGGTTAAACAAGATGGTAAAAAGAACTCTTCTTTAGCAATACATTTTAGAAGACAATTCTATATCCTATTTTCCTAAAACATTTTAAATATAATATTTCTGCGATATTGATGTACTGAATAAATTATGTTTTGAATTATCTTAAGATCTATCAATAATAATGTTGCTTAATGAACTCATTTTCTTTTCTTATGTGCAGGGGAAACTTGAAGTAACTATTTGATGCAGTTATGTACAATATATGATACATTTGCCATTGACCACATGTAAAAGTATGGGTCACAGAAATAACAAGAAAGCTTAATTGCTGGTTAATTTCCAATAATAGACCCTTTGTTCTGAATCTTTATATATGCATGGCTGTTTATGACTATGAAAAAAGCTGACCTTAACATGTATGATTCATGTGCTCATATGCTTATCTTAATACCAAGTAACCTCACAGAGCAAATGGAGATATTGCATGGCATTAAGAATTTTCTGGTCTACAACATATAAGCAATCAATAATTAAGTTAATAAATAATGTTATAGAGCTTTTCGTCCTCAATATATTGTTTACAAAAATATCACTCCTATTTTTTGAGCCAGGGATTTATTATGTTTGACTCAAAAGGAGGGGTTTGTTAATACTTATTTCTCCACTCATGAACAAATTCTGAATTTTATAGGCCAAAACCAAAGTTTTGACTGAATAAATGGAAATGCCAAGGACAAAATTGAAGAAAAATACGTTATTACTTCTTCATGATACACACTGGTCATTACCTTGATATACAATACACCTTTGTGTTTCATCAAGTGGTAAATGCTTTTCATAATCCTTGTTTAGAAAAAAGTCATCTTAGTAAATGTGAGTATAAAGGAAATTGAATACTGAATTTATAATCTAATATTTGTGGACTTAAAATATTGTTTATTTTAATTTCTTCTATCTACTAATATCATTTCAAAGTATTAATATATAATATAAAATACTCTCTAGACTCTTCAACATTTGAGATATTGAAAATGAATGCTACTGATATTTTTGCTTCAGTCCTTTGTTAACTGATTTAACAAACTTTTTTCATTGAATAATGTTATCTAAGCATTTTGTGCTTAAAATTTTATTTCAAAAATTTAATTATTTACAGAACATCACTGATAAGATTTTATTTTCTCTCTTAGTAGGGCACAGAGCTATCTCTGGTTAAGGAAAAGAAAAAAAAAAGAAATTGTTATAATGCTTTTAATGAAAGAATTGTAAAACTTCCAATTTTACTTAGAATTTCTTGGTTAAATCTTTCTGGGTACAATAACTTGGTAGAAATCAATGATTGCATTTGTTTAAAGAAACTGTTATCTATACTCTGCATTATTTATGCTACACATTTTATATGAACCAAGGAATTATTAACAATTTTGAAAAGGAAAAGGCTATTATGGTTGGGAATTATGTTGGGAATCTTAGAAGTAAACATTTGCATTTTATTATTTAAATATATTTTCTGTTTGACTTTTATATCATGCACATGTGATGTTTATAGAAACAGAAGAAATTAAACGTTAAAGTTACAAAAAACAGCTACATTATGTCAACTTGGAAACCCTCAATGAAATCAATGTATTTTTGTAAATAAACATAAACATTGTGAAGATTTGGGCTATTATGCTATACTGACTTGTAATTATAAAATCTGAAAAGGGTTAAGAAGAGCAATATCTACTGGGATATATAAATTTGAAATTCCATGTGGTCAAATAGTTAAATTTTAATTGGAAAGTGAATTGGATATATATGCAATTATATTTGTTTAATGTTTGAGTACCATACAGACAATATCAACCAGTTTTCATGTATATTATATATAATAAATTTAATTTCTATTAAGGTACACCCTTTAAGTAGATATGTTAATGTGCATATTCAAATAATTATGATTTTGTAGTTGTAAAGACATTGTATATATTCCTTTCCAATAAGAACACTTTGTCAAATCAGGCAACACTTAAATCATGCATTCTTTCACTGAAAAATTATTTGACACTATACTATGTGCCTGCCAGTTGCTAACAGTTATTATAATTTATATATTAAGGAAAAATACATGGCTTCCACCCTCAAGATACTTAGTACTGAGTCAGTGCCTTAAAATCTAAACCAGAGATAATAAAATAAAAAATAAAAAAAATTAAGTGCCTAAGGAGATGCAGGGATGCACTACCAGATTTCACAAATTATAAAATCTCAAATACTCTACACTAATCAAATATGGTTTCCCAGAAAGGAGAAATTTTAACTTTAAATTTCACCATCTAGTTAAATTTTATATTTCACCATCTATTTACAAACTGAGCATGAATATTCCAAGAAATATGATAATTGCATGGTATGCTTTTACCAGAATTATAATATTGAAACCTGTAATTAAAATAGGGCTAACACAATTCATTAACACATTGGAACTATTTCCTTAGTGTTGATCATCACTAGGCTCCTACGTTTTTTATCCTAATTTTGTATTTTGGTTTTTCTTTCTCCAGAATGTCCTGAGTGGAAAGAGGAGGTGGACTTCAATAATCTCACCATCATGGATGAGTTTATCCTCATAGGGCTCTCTGATCTCCCAGAGGTGCGCTATCCTTTCTTTGCGGTATTTGCATTCATTTCTCAGATGACTTTATTGGGAAATGGTGCCATTCTCCTTGCCATTGGGACTGAGAAAAAGCTGCACACACCCATGTATCACTTCTCGGCAAATCTGTCCCTTTTAGACATTTTGTGCCCATCAACCACTGTTCCCAACATGTTTGAGAACCTCCTGACTGAGAAGTAAAGCATTTATTTTGTTGGGTGTACCTAGCAGCTTTATTTTTTGTTGGCCCTGACAGGGGTAGAGGTCCTCCTTCTTGCCATCATGGCTTATGACCAGTATGTGGCCATCTGTTTCCCTCTTCGTTACACCCTCATCATGACCAAGGTACCTTGTGCCCAGCTGATGGCTGGAACCTGGGCAATTCCCTTCTGCATACGGTGTTCACATTCTGCTTGTCTTTCTGTAAATCCAATAGAGTTAACCAGTATTATTGTGACATCCCACAATTGGTAGCCCTCTCCTGTTCTTCCACGTACATGACAGAAATGCTTATTTTATTTTTAGCAATTGTTTTGTCAATTCCCTCCTCTATAATCAGCTTTGTTTCTTATATCTTCATCATATCCACCATTTTAAAAATGCAGTCAGCCCAAGGGAAGCAAAGAGCCTTCTCCACATGTTCTTTCCAGCTTCTTATAGTCTGTCTGTTTTATGGCACAGTGATATTTACCTACCTCCGACACTCCTCCAGTCAGCAACCTGCCAGTGACTACATCCATTCTTTTTTCCATTTTTCCCTCCAATAGAACACTTACTTTTCTGTATCTGATCTTAGATGTCTCACTCATATGGCTACATTATTATTATATTGATTCATCTATTATTTTGATGTTATCATTTCAAAATTGAAAGTATCCTCTGCCACACATGCACATATTTTCTCATCAGCTACCCCTGTATTTTTTTTTTGCGTTTTTTTTTCAACTATTCAGACCACTGAAATCAGGCACTGCTCTGTCTTGAAACTCAGCACTTGCATTCACTGTGCATAGAGAGCTATCATTTCTGACTATGGATTACTCAACATTCTCACTTGATTTTCTAATTCTGTCACCTCTAGAAATACACTGGTTATGTAATTCAGAATTTTAAGTCATCAACAATGTATAATTTTCTCCCTAATATTCCCAAACACTGTGCATTCTTATTGCTTCCTAAAAATAGATCCCAGTGTAGTGATCACATTTGTTTTCTAACAGGCAATATCAACCTACTCTTTCTTTCCTGACTATTAACCCTCTAACATTCATTATCTTCTCTCTTCCTCTTAACCACATTTTCCATTCTTTATGACTAAGTGCAGTGATCTCATCAATAGTGAAGTGTTTTTATATAATCAAAGATGTACAGTGCTCTCCTCCTCTGATCATTTAATTATTTCAAGGCTTTATGAAGTTACAGACTTAACTTATGTAGCTTTGTCTCAAAAGCTAGAGACTATATACACTTTGAGATGCCATACTTTAGGACTGAGTACATTTTCCAAATCTCAGTACTGTCCCAATGTATAACTTCAAAAATATTCCAGAGCTTTCTAGAGTAGCTGATCAAATAGCTTTTATTTATATATTTTTTGTCCAAATATCTGTTAATTAGATTTAGACAGAGTGTAAAAATCCATGTAGACTTGAAAAAAGAAATGCTGTAGTAATTGTATATGTTTCTTTTTTGTTTTGTTTTAATCCTTCATTCTATTCTCTAAAGCAAAGTTTTTATGTATTATGAATGATTGAAGTAAAATTCTCACTGTATAGAAAACATTATGGAATTTGATAAATGAAACAGTTAAAGTTGTGTTAAATATTTAAAACTCAAACAAGATTTCAACTTAGCTGAAATTTAAATATTTATTTAATAATTTATCAGTAATTTTAATGATTTTACTACACAAATATGACTATAACTTTTTGATTATATATGGGTTTTACAAACCTATATTAACCAATGGAAGCAAATCAAAAGCTTAGAAACAGACCATAGCATCTGTGGCCAATGATCTTTGACAAGTCTGTCAAGCCTCCCCTCACCCCCAGCTGGGCCAGAACAGTCTTTTCAACAAATGGTCCTGGAGACCTGGGATATCCATATCTTATCTCACACCACATACAAAAGTTAACTCAAATGGATGAAGACCTAAATATAAAAGAAACAACCAAAAAGAAAAGAAGAAATGTAGGAAATCATATTCAAGATCTTGTGGTAGGTGGTAGTTTCTTAAACCCACAGCATGAACAATGAAAGAAAAAAATAGATAAATGGGACCTCCACAAAATTGAACATTTTTGCATCTCAATGGACTTTGTCAAAAAAGGGTTAAAAGGCAGCTGATTCAATAGAAGAAAATATTTGGAATTCACATATCTGATAAGGGTTTAATATACATAATATATAATGAGATTATACAACTCAACAATAAAAAGACAAATTACCCAAATAGACATTTGTCCTAAGAAGAATTAAAAATGGTAAAAGACACATGAAAAAATATTCTTCATCACTACCAATTAGGGAAATGCATATCAAAACTATAATGAGTATCGTTTCACACCTATTAGAATGGCCACAATTAAGAAGTCAGAAAACTGCAAGTGTTGGAAAGCAAGTGGGAAGATAGGAACACTTATTCACTATTTCTGGGAACATAGAATGGTACAACCACTGTGGAGGACTGTTTGGTCATTCCTTAAAAAATTGAATATAAACTTGCCATGTGATACAGCAATACCACTACTAGGTATATACCCAGATGAATTGAGAGCTGTAACATAAACAGACATATGCTCACTGATATTCATAGTTACATTGTTCACAATTTTCAAAAATTGAAAACAACCAAGGTATCCACAAACTATAAATGTATAAAAAATTTGTGTTGCATACACATGATGCAAAATCATGCTGTTGTAGGAAGAAATTAAGTCATGGAGCATATGACAACATTGATGAATGTGGAGGACATTATGTTGAGTGAAGCAAGCCAGATACAAAAGCATAAATACTATAACATTGCACTATTTTGAACTAAATATTTTGTGTAAATTCATGGAGTTATTAATTAGAATTAGGACACCAGAAAATAGGAATTTAGACAATGGAAACTTATGGGTTAGTCTTTGCAGAATTCATTAAAAAAAGGTTGTTTTTAAATCTTAGGAAAGTAGTAGAAATGGTGAAAACACATTGTACTGTTTGTAACTAGCAGAACTATTTTATTGTTATGACAGTGGTTGAAAAGGAACATCTGAGATCTTGCAGATTACTAGAAAGAAAGCTAAAAAATGTATCATTGGACTGTATAACATTATGAAACCTCATGTGAAATATGAAGATGGGTAATATTGCATATATGAATGTTTTTACAAAATATAAATGAAATAAATAAAATAAACTAGAGAGACTTGAATAATAACTATGTACAGCAGGGGAAGCATAAAGAGATTAAGAGGTGAAGAGCTTGTTTGTTTGTCTGTTTTTTTGTTTTTTCCTATTATTGGAATAATGAAAATGCTCTAATAATGACTGAAGTGATGAATGCACAGCTACATGATTATACCACAAGCCATTGATTGCCTACTTTGAATGGATTTATACTTTATTAGTATATATCAATAAAATTTATTTGCTAAAAAAGACATGTAAATTAATATGAAATTAATATGAAATTAATAGAGTAATTAATATTTTATATGAAACAGTAAAGAAAAATAACAATAGGATGAATGAGTGTCAAGAAATTGATGTACAAATATGAAACACTTAATTCTTGAGAAGGTTGAAAAACAAATCCATGAGTACATAAAAAACTTTTTAATGAATAGCACTAAAACAATTGTATATTTATATCATAAGAAAAATAAAAATTAACTAAATATGTCTACCCCACAATATATAAAGAAATAAATTTCAAGTGGATTGTGGATTTAAATATGGAAACTTAAAGATATCTTCAGAAAAACTTTGTATGTTATTGGAATAGTAAATATTTCTTTAAAAAACAGAATATGAATAAATTGAATTACATTAAAATGAAGAATACCTGTGTTTCTTCATCAACAAACAATACTGTGGGAAAATACAAACAAGAGAGGAAGAAACAGGACACATTTCCAATCCACAACAGACATAAGGTTCATATGTAAAATATGTAAGCGTATTCTCCAAATCATTAGCGGATTTATGGATAATTTAATAGCAAAATAGATATTTCCCATGCATTTCACAAAGGAAAACAATGAAATATAAAAAAAAATATGAAAAGATATTTGACTTATTTTGGGTTTCTGCAGAGACAGACCCTAAGATTAGTATGTGAGTGCAAGCAGTTGATTTGGGAACTAATCTAAAGAAGCAGAGGGAGTAGAGTGAAAAATTGATGAAGGAGTGGAATGGAAGCCAAATATCATTACATTAATAAGATACAAATGAGGGCAACTGTAATTCAATCCAACTGGATACTTTTAGAGAAGACTTAAAACAAGTCTTTGAATTGCCTCACACAATCAGCAAGAAATTGGCCATTTACCATTGTCTGTCATTGGTGGTAGATTTTTCCTTAGGGAATTAAATACCCAGTAGTCCCACTCTGGTCAATTGATGGACCAGACATATTCCTGGGACTAGAAAGAGTCACTGGAGTTGCAATATGAAATTATTTGCTAGAAGGAACCAATGGTATCTACTAGTATTGATCTTAATTATCCATCAGAGAACAGCATATTGAAACCACAATGACAAACCAGTAGATGCAATTACACCCTCACCAGACTGGCTAAAAGTAATGTCAATTCCAGGTGTTATCAAGATGTGAAGAATGTCAACTCTTAAACAACTCTGGCACAGAGAATGTATGTGTCTACTAAGTTTGAACAAATGCATACTCTTAATTCAATAATTCAACTCCTAATATCCACACAATAGAAAAGAATGTGTATGAATTTATTCCAAAAGATATTTAGAAGAATCTTTAGAATGAACATTATAAGGGATAAAAGTGTAAAACAACTCAATTATTCATTAGTATTAATAGGTATAAATATATTGTGGTATATTCATACAGTGGAATACCATACAGCAAACAAATCATAAGCGTTAGTGCTACACAAAACAACATGAATGGGTTTGATTCAAATAATTTTATTATGTACTTGTCATTGTGTTTTAAGCATTTGTAAAAATTTTGACTTATTGGATTATAAAAAAGTATAAAACTATAATCATAACCCAAACACTGAAAAAAAATGCTAAGGAAGAGAATATAAAAATTAAAAATGTAACATTGATATTTATATATGACCCAACAGAGAAAGAAAAATTAAGAGATTCATACCCACATTTCTATTACTCATCTTGAGGTTTATCAAACCATCCTGTGGCCCTTTTGTTACCACCACTGATGCTTAGAATTATTTAACTGTTATGACCCATATTTGAAGATTGAGTTTTTAGTGACACTAGTTTTATTTTCTGACCAAAACTATTACAATCCTCATTAAACCAAACCACTACACATGCAAATATTGGAAGTAAGCCTGGGGATTTTCTAATTTCATTCATATGCCACAACTTGACCATTATCGTCCTAATCAATAATCTTAGGTGAAGTCAGGAAAAGCATACTCAACTCGTGGATAAACCAGGTGCCTTACTGTCTCCAGGGATGAACAACTCAGCGGGACCATAATGAGGGTAGTTAACTCCCCTGGGCAAGTATCATCTATTGTGTAGGGAAAAAAATCTCTCTTAAAAGTTAAATACCATTGTCAGTGTATTTTTTTCCCTGTATTCCAAACTATATGCAACCATACCCTAAAGAAGTCGAGGAGCAGAAGAAACGAAATAGTTTTTGAAGCAGAGTCCATGATAAATCCTGCTATATCTATATCATTCTATGTGGGATGACCAGGTTCAACACCCATTGTGACTATTTTAATTTGGTGAAACCAAAAAAGAGAAATATTATGTTTTTGAACTAATTCATTCCTGTGGTATTGAAGCAGGCTTCATATAGATGGATCTTGAACCGGGCAAGAAGTCCACGTAGATATTGATACCCCCAAGATGGCTGCTGGAAGACCATTATGAGATTTCTGCCATTCAGAATGAGGTTTCCTCCAGAAGCCAGGTGAAGGCCTGGATATTCTCCAGGGCCTTATAATTGGGCCTTCCTACGGGATTGATGGGTGGGGTAATCAATCAAAACAGCAAACAGCTGGAACTCCTCCTATGCCATTAGGAAAGGGGTGGAATAATGAATGGTTTAAAAAACAAGCACAAAGGTCAAATCTCTCTCATTCTTCTTGGCTTCTGTACACTACTTGCACCATGTCCAACCCCCATATGTATCAACAAGCAAGTAAAACTTGGGCATTAATAATCTGTAATGGGAAATTGTAGGCTATAAATTAGCCCTCTTTATCACTCTTCAACCCCTTCGTCTTTCTGGGACCCACGATCTGTTCTTTTCTCCCATTTATCTTCCCTCCCAAACTTAATAAATTACTGCCCTAACTAACCTGACATGCTCTGGAAATTCATTTCTGCAGCATAGTCAAGAACATAGACAAAATCTGGTAACATATTTTGTGAATGCCAGCCAGGAAGTTACTGGTGAGTGAAACCATGTCCTACATCCTGTATAATATCTTCTTTTACTTATCCATTTTAAACAGGTTCACCTATGAGACCCATGACATGCAATCCCAGGAGGGAAGAGGCTGGGGAATGGGAATTCTCTGCATCTGCGCAATGCACACAGGCTTGTGAGATCTGACCCTGTCCGAGAGGCCTGGGACACAGGGCAAGGTCTCAAAGCAGGGCCCTGCCGAAACAGAGCTCCCCCAGCTGAGCACCAAGCACTGCAAAGCTCCTTTTTCAAGCTCTTTTAGCATCCAGGTGGCTTTGCCCTCAGGCCTTTGCCTTCTCCATGGCAGGGATCAAGGCAATTACTCAGAGCCAGGGGCTTGCACAACTCAGCTGGTCCATGCCTTTGCAAGCCACCTTGCTACTGACCACACCCAGGTACCTGGTCTGGGATGGGGTGGGAAGGCAGCAAGCAGGGCCAAGATGGATACACTGGGAGTTTCTTTCCCCAGGGGGGTCACAGGCCAGGGATCCTCTCATAATTAACCTTTACCTGTGTTGTGTTTTACCTTCCTACTTCCTACTACCAGATTTCTCATTACAAGGCTTGTGTTAAAATGTTTTGGAATGTTTTAAAAACTGTTTAAATTGAAAATGCATTTGCTAGTGAGGAAGTTATTGCCTCAGGGTCCAAAGGCCTGTTAGCTAGAACAATTGATCTCTAATCACTTAATGGCCTTTTGATGGCTGGTATAACTGAGAAGTTCTCATTTCCTAAAAATGGCTTTTAAGACCTCTGGAAGTATAAGAAGAAACTTATTTCCCCCTATCAAGGAAGGAGCAATATTCAGCTTGGCAGCTTCAGTCCAAAATCTATTTGACCCCAAGGTCTATTTGATCTGTCTCTCAATTCTAGAATGGGCCTGAAAATGTTCAGTGTCAGGGTCTCTGATTCCTGGGGTGTTGGGAACCAGAGTAGTAACTCTGAATGTGCCCTAAGACTCAACTTGGCACTTTGATTTGTTGCGGCCGGCAGAAAGAAACCCAAGCAACACTCTTGGGGGTATGGATGAACAAAGTTTTATTACACACAGGCCCAGAGGAGAGTCAAGTCTCCAAAAAATCTGAGCCCTGTTTTCTGATTTTCATAAGTTTATATAGGAACACTAAGTGGGTAAATTCCTGAGCAAGTGGGCAGGCAGGATTACAAAAGCAGAGGAGTGAGGTTAGCTTATCTTCCTAAAAGCAGAAGGTCATTAGGGAGGAAACCAGTTATTATCTGTTCAGAGTTGTAAATTTCAATTCAAAGGGGCAGGCAGGAGTGCCTATCTTACTGACATGAATTTCATGGAGAAAAACGTGGGGGAGGAGGGGAGAAAGGGACCAAGGGGAGTTTATTTTCCTAAAGCTAATTAATGGTGGAAAAAGCAAGTTCAAAGGTCAAGTCTCTCTTGTTCATCTTGGCTTCTGCACCCTACTCTAGGCATGTCCTGACCCCCATGCATGCGTCAACAGGGAAGTAAAACCTGGGCACTTATAATCTATACTGGGAAATTGTAGTCTATAAATCAGCCATCTTTATCATTCTTCAGCCCCTTACTCTCTCTGGAACCCATGATCCGTTATTTTCTCTCATTTCTCTTCCCTCCCTACCTTAATTAATTATTGGCCTAACTAACTGGATGTGCTCTTGAAATTCATTTCTGCAGAAATAGTCAACAACCTAGACAAAATCCGGTAACAGTATGAGACCCTATAAATGGGTCTATATCAGTGGCTGTGATTGAGTCTCTGCCCTTTTGCTGGGCTTGATATAAACAGAGCCCTATACACATGAAAATAGTGCTCTAACATTTCACATGATACAACCATGTGAAAGAAAGGACTCCAGGCTTGCCCACAGCAAGGATCAAGAAGAGAAGCCATAAGAGGGTCAAGGATTTGCAGCTCAGGGAGATATGACTGACTGGCCACAGCTGAATTCTAGGAGAGAGTAGAGAGAGACCCACTCTCTAGCCCATTTGCTACTTTCAGGATATGATCAACAGCTAAATTTGGTGTGAAAGCATTTCTGATGGTGCCTTGATTTGGACATTTCAGAGCCTCAACTGTAAGCTTTTATCCCAAATAAATCCCTGTTATAAAAGCCAACACATTTCTGCAAATTTGCATTGGCAGCCCTTTTCAAACAAAGACACCCATTAAGATGAAGTGCATTCAACTCTCTCTGTCTCTTCCACACAATAAATCTATATGCATACATGTATTGAGAATTTTGAGGATTCTGAAAGGTAAATAGTCACAAGTAAATTGGGGAAGAGTACCAGATTTTAAGAGTAATATACCATACAATTGTGAAGAATGTGAGGTTAGTAAACCAATCTAACAATATATTTATAAATTCCTAGAGATATTCTGATCTGAACATATATGAATAAAATCCTAACCACCACAATGAAGACTTTCAGAACTGAATTAACAGAAAGATCATCATGAAGGCATTAAGCAACTAATTGTTGCATATGGGTATAGAAACAAATGGACCTGAGAAGGTTCTGAATTTGGAAATCTAATGAAACTCCAACACAGAGAGACTGGTTAGATCTTATGCCTTAAACAGAACTAGGAGAATTTTTCTAACAACAAAACTCTGGCATTCTCCTAAAATTTAAACAAGACCAAGAGTAACATTTTTGAATATTGTAAAATATTTGAAATATGTAATATGAAATCCAAAACTACTTGGAATACAAAGATTCAGGAAAGTTTCAACTCATAAAGCACAATGAAGGTTTTAAAACTGTTGATCATGAGGTCAACATAAATGTTGGAATGATATGACAAATAATTAAGAGCAGCTATTATAAAAATGTTCAAATAAGTAAGGGTAACTTCTTTTGAAATTAATGAAAATTTGAGACTTAGAGGAAAACTAGGGGGAATCAAAGGGAAATTTTAGATCTGAAAAATATATTAAATGGATTATCAAATTTAAATTAATTAATTAGATATGTTCTAAAACAGAATGGAGATCACAGAGGAAATTTCAGCATATTAGAGATAGATAAATAAAGTAATCCAATCTCAATAACAGAGATACAAAAGATTTTTTTTAAACTGAATGAAGACTAAGTGACATATGGTACAGTAAGATAAGGTCTTATGTACATGTTTTATCCCATATTTGAAAGGGACAGTTTGGGGAAGCTGTAAGACCAAAGAACAGACTGAACAAATTGTTAGACATGAGCTTTATTGGACTTTACACACAGGAGAGAATTTTTTATGGAGTCTGGTTGAAAAATGAAATTAGTGCTCTGCCAAAAAGTGAGGAAAGAAGGAAGAATAGAAGGGGTCTCAGGATAAAGACATTCCATAGGGTATGAGAACAGAGCTTCAGCAAAAGTTACATGAGGTGCACAAACAGGGTGTGTGGTGATGTTATACAGGGAGGGAGTATACAGCCTTGGGGAATTAAAGTTTGCAGTAGACCTGTCACTTTTTCAATAATCAGTGTCCAGTTTAGGTCAGGTGGCTATGGACTTCAGACTGTGTTTCATTTAAGGAAGGGGGCATTCCAGTCCCTGGGCTCCCAAAATCAACCCCCACCCAGTAGCTGGCAAAAACCATTGGACACACATTGCAATATAGGCATATAAGGGAGTGTTTAGTTTCTTACAAGATATTTATGCAAACCTACAAATTCTCAAATTTAAAAAATTACCATAGTTAAAAGAAAAAAATTAAAACTCTTATGCTAAGTGAAAGAAACCAGATACAAAGTACAACGTATGGCATGATTTCATATGAGTTCCATGAAAAGCCATGACAACTCACTGTTGCCTCTAAATTTCTTTTCTGTTATTCAAGCTAGCTCATGCAATATTTCATTTATAGTACTTGCAGTAGTACCATACTTAAGTAACTTTGCATTATATTTTCAAACTTTTGGGTACAGTCTACTTATCGCATATGTATCTTTAGGTACCATTTTAAATCAATCACCTATTACATACACTAGAATCAAAAAGAATGGACATTCTATTAGTATCTATTTTAATATTGGTTAGAAATAATTGAATATATTAATGTTCTGAGACATATCACATGTATTTCAATTAAATTTTCATTACGTATTTTTAACCATGTCCATAACAGGAGCTCCTGAGGGGGGGCAAGTGAAAAAACACCCAAGGAGGAGAATTATAATGGTCCATACCAGGCTGCAGCTGAGCGGCAGACAATCTGCAGCCTCTGGGCTGAACTGTTGGTTTTTATTAGCACAGATGATCTCATTTTTTGGCATGCAATAACATTGATACACGGGTATGAATAACAGGTCAATCAGATTATATAACAGGCTATGTTATTATTCCTCAAATGTCCTTGGCCCCAGGTATGTTTAGAGAACATTTGCTGCAAGCTAGTTCTATCAGCTTCTTTTGGACACAGGGCCAAGGATAAAATGGGGACTGAGGCTACCCCACTGGTGCCAGTTGCCAGCTGGCAGCAACTGGATGGGGCAAGGCCATCACTCAAAACCATCCTCACACCCATTTTTAAAAAGTACATGAATTAAAACATAAAAAATTTACCTGAGTAATGGGGAAACAAACTTAACTTCTGTAACATGAATACTTATTTTGCACACCTTATAGAGAAAACAAAAATTGTGATAATGTTTCTTTTATCACTGAGTAAAATTCACTCAAACATTCACATTTAACCTTAATCATATGAACAATTCTGCTTCTAGTTCCTTTAAAAACTAGGTTATTCTTTATGAAGGACACACATTGGTCATACATCTCAGAGGCCCTGTCAAACCAGTGATTTCACCCTTTAGAGAGGGCATATTTCCTGATTGTAAGGGTTCTTTGGTTATAATCTTGAGATTATATAAATTTTAATTTTGCTTATTAACAACACATTTAGCAAAGAATTTTTTGTTAAAAAACAAGAGATTTATGAAAAAAATGACATAGGTCACTGCAATTCAATACATATTCAATTTATGTCTGTTTATAAATATAAATTATTTTCTTTATAATATATCCATAAAATCATGCAACCTGAATAAAATGATACTTTCTATGGGTTTGGAACAGCATTAAGACACAAAGGAAAATCATATACTCTTTAAAATTAACAATAGCAAAAACAATGAATAGTTGGCTATTAGTTACAATATTAAAGAAAGATTAGATACCTTTTGGAATGGAATTTAAAAAGAAAGCAAGTAAAAGAAAATGAGGATGTGGCACAAAGTCAAACTCTTATCAAAAGTGCTTTGAAGAGATCCTTGCAAAAGGGATGTGTAGGGTTAACCTGAATACCCATTACCCCTCCTCTTCCTTCTTGTTGTTTAGACCTGAGTGAAGGAACAGGCTGAACTTGCCCTTCAACTCTCCTTAAGAATAGGCATAAGCTCTCTAAGGGGGAGTTGAGGCAGTTAGTACAGGGAAATAAGGAGAAGATGGGTCACAGCTGACCGCCAGCAGACAACATGGCCACTAGACCCCATCTGGAAATTCATACTACTAAAACCAAAGCTGAAGGACCCTGCCAAGACCCTGACCATGAGGACCCATGGTCTTTTTTACCCCACTCCTTCTGGGGTAAAGCGAAGGTCACAGATAATTTCAAACAGGTGGTACCAGATAAACTCAAACAGTATGGGTCATCACTGGCCCCTTGAAAGCTTACAGGTGGGGCAACCAATTAGGACAGAAAACAGCTAGGGCTCCTCTGCCAACATTAAGAAGGGGGTGGAGTGAAGAGTGATCTTAATAAAGACAGATTCTCAATGCCAAACACTCTCTCTACCTAAAGGAGCCCATATCAAGATCAAGGTGCATAATTTTTTTCCTTTCTCCCATTCCTCAAGAAAAATTCTTTTCACTGGCCTAACTAAACTGACATGTTCTTAAATTCTTTTATGTGACATAACCAAGAA
This sequence comes from Cabassous unicinctus, assembly GCA_029593785.1. Lineage (NCBI taxonomy): Eukaryota > Metazoa > Chordata > Mammalia > Cingulata > Chlamyphoridae > Cabassous > Cabassous unicinctus. Next base: position 5,343 of record JAQZBX010012105.1, on the reverse strand, counting down.
CCTAGAAGAATCCAGGAATTCCCCACCTTCAATACCTTACATAATTAAGTTATCAAAATAACTTTGGAAACTGTCTACAAACAAATGTCTTACAATATGCAATTACCATCAACACTACCCAAACTTGTCAGAGTAATATTCAATTTGGTTATATGCAAACATAACTTCTGTTCATTTAAAATACACAGTAGCATGCAAAACTAGAAATGGTTTTTTGGAGACAAGTTGACAGGGGATGCTGGCTGCTATCAGGACTATGCCAAGGTTTAATTGAAAGCTTACAAAGGAACCAGCATTTTTCCATTTTTTTCTCTTTTACTTTCATAGAGTTGTCCAGTTCAAAAGTTACTGAACTTTAACAGAACCAATTTTATCAATGTGGCTACCCAGGCCCAATTAGAATTAACATGGTAACAAAACAGAGAAATTAATGTTACTTAGTTTTCCTACTTCTCCAGCAGTTAAACTAATTCCACCAGCCTCCACTAGCCCACATTTACAGCATCCAGGTTGCAGGGGATTGCCTATTTGCTTCCTGAATATTTACCATATCTCAGTTAACTCTTAAGCAGAATATTTTCTTGGCAGCATGGTTTCACCATCAAATGCCCTGTTTAGCACTTCAGACTCTGTGGGATGTAGTATCTGTTATTTAGCCTTTTTTGCACAAGTTCTTTAACATGATTTAAAGATTTTTCAATAATTTCTACATTTGAATCACTATCTCCTTCTTATCTAGTTGCTCATGAAGTTGCTATGTGAAGGTGGAAGTCTACATGTCCCTTTCTAGCTTTAACTTTTTTTCTATGTGGGGATTTCTTTGTTTTCCTTGAGACAAATGCCCAAATGCTGTGGCAGCATGTCAGATATATTTACTAAACTTCCAAATCTTTTGTTCTTGCAGGATGCTCTCTACTCCCATCAGCATTTTGGGGGCATCCGCATATGTACAGAGAGTTCCACAACAGTCAAGCAAGTGGGCAACTCCATATTCTCTTTATGGTCCCCATGTGTCTGTTCCTTCTCATCCAGGAGGGCAGCCACCCCTCCCCACATGGACATAAAAGGGCAATCAGGATTTTTCCCAAGGATTTTCCCTTCCCAGAGTTCATGCTCACCTCTGGCAGTGGTCCTTTTGAAGCTGGCTAGTAAAATATAGAATCAATAGATGGATCTGGAACCTGGCAAGAAGTCCACATGGACATTGATATGCCCAAGATGGCTGCTGGAATATCCTTGCAAGATTTCTGCCATCCAGAATGAAATTCTCTCCAGAAGCCAGGAGAAGCTCTGGATATTCTACAGGGACATTATCATTTGGCCCACCCAGTGGATTGATGGGTGGGGTAATCAATCAAAACAGCAAACAGCTGGAACTCCTCCAATGCCATTAGCGAAGGGGTGGAATAATTAATGGTTTAAAAAGCAGGCACACAGGATGAATAACTGTCTCATTCCTCTTGGCTTCTGCACCCTGCTCTTACCATGTCCTCCCTGCACAGATCAACATGCAAGTTAAACTTGGGCATTCATAATCTATAATGAGAAATTGTAGTCTACAAATCAACCCTATTTATTACTCTTCAGCCCCTTCCTCACTCTGGGAACCATGATCTGCTATTTTCTCCCATTTCTCCTCCCTCCCTACCTTAATAAATTACTGACCAAACTAACCCAATGTGCTCTTTAAATTCATTTCTGCAGCATAGTCAAGAACCTTGACAAAATCCAGTAACATATTTGGTGAGTGCCAGTCAGGAGGTTATTGGTGAGTGAAACTATATCCTACAGCCTGTTTAATGCCTTCTTTTGATCATCCATTTCAAACAGGTTTACCTACAAGACCCCACGGGATATAATCCTGGGATGTAAGAAGCCAGGGCACAGGAACAATCTGTATCCATGCCATACATCCAGGCTTGTGAGAACTGACCCTGGCCGAAAGGGCTAGGGCACAGAGCTGGGACTCAAAGCAGGTCCCTGCCAAGATAAAGGTCCCCTGGCTGGGCTGATGCAAAATAGACAAATCCACAATTATATGTGGGGATTTTAATACTCTTCTTTTAGTCATCAATAGAATCAGTATACTAAAGCCCAGAAACTCAATAGAGGAACCATACTGCATCATTAACATTTAAGGATCATTTCATATGAAAACTCACAATAAAAAATATTTTAAATACAAATGGAACATTCATCAAAATAAACCTACACTTAATAATGACACAAATCTTATCAAATGTAAAAAAAAAATCTAAGAATTTTCTGATATGTTCATGCATTTAAATGAGATGTGAACAGGAGAAAAATAATAGGAAAATCTCCAAACCCTAGAAAATTAAACAGCACATTCCTAAATAATCCATGATTTCCAGGGGAAATATCAAAGTAAATTAGAAAATATTTAGAATTGAAATATATGAAAAGAAAGCATATTAAAATTCGTGACATATTTTTAATCAAATTTGTGGTGGGTAACTTATAACATTATATGTATATATTATGAAATAAGAAATGTCTCATTTAAATGATATAAATTTCCACATATAGAAGCCAGAAAGGAAGAAAAAGGAAAACTCAAAACTTGGAAAGAAAGGGAAGAGTAATTATAAGAACAAAAATCATTAAAATTAAAAGTAGAAAAACAATTGAAGGGAGGATTGTGGAAAACTGTTGGGTAAGAATCTCCAGGAAACAATCTTTCCATTAAAACCATATTATTGAAATGGCAGGACTGTGTGAATCAAATATTTTTAAATCCAGAATCTGATGGAACATTGTGCAGCAGTGTGGACTGAAGCTCTTGACATAAAGACAAAGTCCTCCAAATCCCAAGTGTTTGTCATATGATTGATAGCAAATGTTTTTGATTAATTACTTCAGATTGCTGTGGGTCTTCTCTGAGTGTGACCATTGTTCCAATTGCATTTAGGCAATTGTGGCAGAAGAATCTAAAAGACTGTAAACTGCCTTAATTTTATGAAAAACAGCTAAAGGGCAGTATTAATTGTGTAAGTGATAAATCAAGAAAACACCACTTCAATCGCAATAGAATAAACTCTTTGCACCTTTATGGATCCTTTCCTCCAACTCTCCTTAGTGTGGGATGGAGCCAACCATTGTGGGTCCCAGACCCTGCTCCAGAGAGAGCAATGTGTCTCCTGTGCACATACTGGGTTGGAAATAGGTCAGTTCCTATCTATCAGGTGGAAGTCTGAGGGAATGAGCTGGAGTATTTACCTAAGTCCCATCCTCACATATTGTTCTAAAGGAAGAGAAACTTCTTGGCCATAGCTGGGAAAGTGTGAAAAATCATTAAGCCAATTCAGTCTTTGCAAAAGAATGCCTGTATTAAGTCACACAAGAAAACACCAAGGAGGAAGTGAAAGCCTGTTTCAAAGGGAATAGTGGTGGAGCTCATTAGAAATTCTGTAGAAAGTAAGTTTTGGAATTCTGAATAGTGCTAACAAGCACATGCCCAGCAAAAGAAGCAAGAACCATCACTCCAGGAAGGCTCAATAAAAAAAGAGGATTTTGTAATTAACATTTGCATCAGGCTCATCTTCTGGATAGCAGGGCTAACACTGAAGGAGTACACAGCCAAATCAAAATCAATTTGCAAAGACTGTGAAAGGTGTTTTTGCTTCAATTTGTTTCTTTGTATTAGATCCTGGTACTCAAGGCAATTTCTGTCAGATCTGTAGTTGGATAAATACTTAAAGAAGAAACAGCTCAGTAACTCAATCCCACAGTTAATACTTTAAAATATTAAAATGTACACTGTAGAACTGAAATTACCAGACAAAGAAATAGGACATGATGGCCAACTCAAAAGAAGATAAAAATCCAGAAATCAACAACAAACAGGACCAGGCTTAGATTTATAGGAAAGATACTTAAAAAAAAATTTCCTCAATACGCTTTAGAGATAAAGGAAAATAGAGAGAAACAATGAATGGATATGAGTAAAAGAACAAATGAAAAATATGATAATATCTATTTATTTTCCATAAGATCCAAATAGAAATACAGGAGTTGAGGAACAAAATAATTGAGATGAAAAATATCCTTTATTCTTTCAACAGCAGGATGGGTGTGGCAGAAGAAAGAATCAATGGACTTGAAGACAAGACAATTGAAATGATTCAGGCTGAGGAGAAAAATGAAAAAAGAATTAAAAAAGAGAAAACAATGCCTATGAGACCTATAGTATACCATCAAGTGTAACAAAATATGTCTTATTGGAGTCCCAGAAAGAGAAGAAATAGAAAAAGGGACAGAAAGATTATTCAAATAAATAAGGGTATAGAGTTTCTCAAATTTCACAAAATATATGAATAAAGACATTCAAGAAGGCCAGTGAACTCCAAGCAGGGTAAACTCAAAGAGAACCATACCAAGGCAAATAGTAATAAGACTATATAACACCAAGGACAAGGAGATATTTCCTAAAGCCATAAGAGAAAAGCAATGAGTTATGTATGATGAAATACCAGTAGGTTAAGTTCAGATTTCTCATCACAAACCATGGAGGGAAGGCTGTGGTATGAAATATTTAAAGTGCTAACAGAAAATAATTGCCAAACAAGAATTTTATATCCAGCAAGACTTTCTTTCAAAAATGTGGGAGAGATTAAGACATTACCCAATAAACAACAGATGAAGATGTTAATTAGCAATGGCCCTGCCCTCCAAGCAATATTAAAGGGAATTATTCAGAATTAAAAGAAAGGACACTAGATATTAGATCATAGTAGCATAAAGAATAAAGATCTCTGGTAAGGGTGTTTAATGCAAATTCATAGAACAGATGAAAAATTGATGATTTGGTACATATATTTTTCAAAGGCAAAATTTGAAACAAGGCCAGAAATAAATGTTTGAGGATGGAGGAGTATGTGAACAGTGTTTGTGTATGATATTGAATTTATGTTGATATAAAATCAATTATGATTATTAAAGATTTAGGATGTTAAAATCTTAACACCATGGTAACCAAAAATATAATATCTGATATATATTCAGAAAGAAATGAGTAGGAACACAAAATGGTAAAATACAAGAACATCAAATAAATATGACAATATGAGAATTCTTCATCAATGGAAGAATTGAGGATCAAATAATGTATAATATTTACAAAGACAAAATAGTAGAATGAAAGAAGAATGTCTTGAATTTATCAATAGTTACTTTAAATGTAAATAAAATGAACTCTACAGATAAGAGACAGAGAATGGCAGAATGAATTTAAAAGAAGCTTGACCCAAATATATGCTGTTTACAAGAGACTCACATTAAATTCAAATATATAAGTTGATTGAAAGTGAAGGAATGGATATA
>JAQZBX010012104.1:0-41721 GCA_029593785.1 Cabassous unicinctus | reverse complement strand
ATAGACTTAAGTTAAGAAACTTTCCCAGGATTATACAACTAGTAAGATGGAAACAAAGACTTCGAACTCAATGCAGTCTAACTCTAGAATCTACATTCTTAACCATTTGCCTGTAATAAAATGGGATTATCATGATTTTACGACTATTTTTATTTTATTTTATTTTAAAAGACCCTTCCTATAAAGTAAGGATACTTTTTTTTGCCTGAGATAAACAGGGTTCATGGGACAGACCCTGGGGTCATTGGGTAATCTGAGGCATCCTGGATTCCTGACCCATCTCTCTGAGCCTGTGACCTTTGCCTCTTTGTATAGGTTAATTTCATTGGCTTTATCTCCAGGACTCTTTACATGGTGTCTGTATGAAATAGGTTCCAGGTCCTTAACAAACCATCGCCACATTTACCTGGAACTTAAAGTGTGAGAGTGGAGGGTTCCCACCCAAGCCCTATCCATGTACCTCCTGCTTTTAGCTGTGCTTGGCTTCACGTGACCCATGTGGTTGTACTCCTGTTGCAGACCAAGCAAGAAGATATGCTGATTTCTTACCCATTTTTAATGATATTGCTTTCCCTTGCCTACATTAATATTTATATGCTTTAAAAACTTGTTTTTAGGGATAGGGACTGGGACGTTAAGGCTCAAAATGTACAGGGTTCTTATTTGGAGTGATGAATATGTTTGATAATGGATGGTGGTGATGGTAGCACAACATTGTGAATGTAATCAACAGCACTGAAATATATATATCTGAATATGATTAAAAGGGGAAATGTTAGATTGTATATATGGTGACAAAATAAATTTTAAAAAATCTATAGAACTACACGCCACAAAAAATGAACCCTAAGTTAAACTATGGACTTTAATTAATAGTACAGTTATTAAAAAGTGCTATCATCAATTGTAATAAAATTTCCACACCAATGCAAGCTGTGGTGGTTGGGTAGTATATGGGAATACTGTATTTTATGTGTAATTGTTCTGTAAACCCACAACTTCTCTAATAAAGTGGGGGGGAAAGACATAAAATCCACGTATTTTGCAACTGACAAATGTACCTCCTGCAAATTGTAATTTGGTCATTCAGTTTTATAATGAATCACATACTAGTTTTTCCCCTTATTCACTTGGTAGGATATTATGAATTTTTTTTAAAAAGAGATTGATGTTTATAAAACTTTGGCTTAAAATAATTAATTAATAGAATAATGACATTAAGTATGGTAGCTGTGGCACTCCTGTCTTGCAGTGTAGTTTTCTTACTCTCCTTAGAATAAAGATGAGTTAAGACCATAATCACTTTAAAGCACATGAAATAGGCTTTTTGGTTTGGCCTTGTCTTCGGATCAGGAAATGTCCACTGTTGTTCAGATCATTTCTTGCCCCTTTTTCTCCGTGTTAAGGAAAATGTCTCTGATTCAGAAGAATATCCGGTATCAATTGTTTTATTCCTGATTTTCTGTATGAATACTTGGTATCATTTTACTAAATCAGGGTTGCCAACCCATCTGGATGTTTTTCTCTTTGTATCCTAAATAAGGAGTTATTTGAACATCAGAAATAGTGATAAATCACATGATATTTAGAACCAGACCTGAGAATTCCAAATGCAAAAAGAAAATCTCCTCAGAGTCTGGCTTACAATAAAATAGGATTGTCATGTTTTTATCGTTGTCCGTTTTGTGTTGGAGAAAAAAATACATCATCATTTTTGTCCGTGCAGTCACCCTCTGGTATGATCTCCATCTGGCTGTCTCCACAGCCCTGGGCCTCTTGACTCTGAGTGAATGTGTACCAGCAGCTATTAATAGCTGAATTCTACAACAGTCTGCTGTCACAGATGGAATCTGAGCTTTTGAAGACTAAGACCGTAAAAACTCTTGCCACTTAATGCAATTAAGCCATCTATAAATAAGGAACCAGCCCTTGTTTCTGGTTTTTGTGGATGTCACCCATTAATTTGGTCCTGGATGCATAAGTTTATCCTGTATGATATATGGATCTGGATATTAATCCAAAAACTATGTGTAAAATTGCAAGAGAATATCTTTTAAAAGAAAGAAATACCTAACTTGAAGGTATAATAGACAATTCCTTTGCAACAAAAAAAAAAAGGAAAAGAATATTCTTTAAACTAGAGAATGTGCCTCATGGCTCCTAGAATCCATGAAGATACGGAAGTCCATGTGACAGGGGGTTGCTCCTTAACCTGTCTGAACTGAAACCGTTGCTGGAGTCAGGGCACCACCATGAAAGAAAGTGTCCTGGACTGGAACACACACAAACACTCCAAACAGGCCATGGAAACTCCCAATTCTTTTTCCCCTGAGCAAGGAAATATCTTAGTGTTTCTATTTGAGGAAGTACAAAGGAGATGGAAAAAGGGATTAAAGTCTAATTCTGGACCCTCTTTCTTCATGATCCCCTCGCTTCCCCAGTATTTACCAAGAGAATTAAAGGATTTATTAAATCAGATTAGCTGCTTGTGTCATCTGTTCTACACTCAAATGATATCAGAGATGCGTTGAGGCCAGAAAAGTGAAAACCCCTCTGTGCGTGGAGTTGATTCTTTATCAATGCTTATTATATTAAAAAATTGGAGAAATTTTCCTTATTTTCTCATTCTGTTAGATTGTAGGTTCTATGAGGGCAGGACCGTGTTGATTTTGTTCACTTCCCTATCCCTAGCACCAACTATAGTAAATATTATTGAATAAATATACAAATACGTAAAGTCAGTTTGCGTGCTCTTGAAAAGGGTTCATAGAAATTTCTCTGTCTTGAAGAACAATACCTCAATCATTTCTTGATATAAAACTTTTGAAAACAGTATAATTCATGTATTTTGGGTTTTGTTTTTTTTTCCACTTTTACTCATATATAAGTTTACCTAACCCTAAGCTTTCATCCATGCTCCTTTCTTATACTTGGGAACAGACTTTCCCAACAAAAATCTCCTGTGGTACTTTGAAAGTGATTCCCATTTCAAATAAAATAAGTTCATTTAGTGACATGGTTTACCCACTTGAACTAGATTTGAAACTTTTTTACCTGTAGACAGGAGTGTGGGCATACAAGGTAGAGTAGTAATCCCTGTCAATTCAGCTGGCCCATTTTTTCATTCCTTCAGTTATTCCAGTTGTGTGTATACACATATATGTATGTTATACACATACATACATATATATATGCACCCCTATAATGTGCTTGGCACCAAGGACGCAATATTGAGCTTGAGAAGAAAGGTAGCCCTGTCTTCGTGGACTTAATATGGGGAAAGGATAGGGAAGAAACAGAAATTTAGCAAGCAATTTCAAAAACAGTGTAATAAGCACTATGTTTAGCTCAAATAGTTAGTGAGCACCTACTATGAGCCAGTGTTCCAGTAAGGTTGAAGGAATAAGGTGTAAACATAAAAAGCCAGTTAATATATGTTGAATATCAATGTGAGAAAACATATCCCAGGGCAGTAGGTGACTTGTTGCCAAATGTATAGCGTAGGCAGAAATGATACATGGATGCAGAAAAAGATTAAATTCCTGCAACTTGGAGCCATCTGTGAATGTTCGTGGAAGAAGGGGAATATCAACTCAATCTTTAAGAATGTGAAAGATTTAAATAGGTGAAGAAGGAATTGCACAAAAATGCAATTTTTAAAATATAGAATTGTGGAATTTTCTGAATTTTGTATCCTAATAGGATGTATTTTGGTGGGGTTTTGTTTTCTATTTGAATTCCTTTATGCTGCAGGAAATAATCTCTAGTGGGTTTAGAGATGATGAATTGGTAAATTGGTATGTCAATGTACTTGTGATTCCAGGGACCTGTCCCATCTCTGCTTTGTTACATCATGGAATCTGGGGGATTTGCCTTGGATTAGATTTCACAAGGCAAAGGTTTCAATAAATTTCCTTTTACCTCCCCGCTCTCAAAACTTGTTTTCAGGATGGACTCTAACATCCCAGGTAATAAGTAATGGAACCTACATTTTAATCCAAATATTCCAGCCTGTTCATGAATATTTCCTCAACTCTTGAATTTGCAGTTTATTTGGAGAGAAAGAACACTTACATTAACTTGTACTTGCTTGCATTCTTTGTAATATAATTTGAAGTGGTTACGTGATATCTGAGTGTAAAAGAGTAAATGGAGAGACTTTTGTGGTAGCATCACCAAACCAAAGCTTGCTAGGAAATCTTAGTATTAGGCAATTGTATGTGATTTCCTTTTCCAAATAAACATGTAAGTGTGAGACACTGCATTGTGAGATACATGTCATTTTTCAAGTGTTGTGTCTCCCGCTGAACCAAGGGGAAAGGGGAGAGGGAGCTTCTTTTCCCAGCACCACGGACAGCTCAACAGCCCTCTAAAGGTTTGTATCATACACAGCATGAGTGAAGGACTGTCTATTTGATAGCATCAGCTTTGTGAAGCCCAGGGGAGTTGACCTGACCTTGTAATGTTCACTCAGTGAGGAACATAAATTTACAATAGCAGTGGAGTTGCATTAAATGCTTATTCAGGAGGTTTCATTAGTGTCAATAAGTACGACACATTTGAAATTATTGATTTTTGTGTTTTTCTTAATTTAAAACTACGGGAGGTTCAATTAATTACTGTGAAGTACCTTCATAGTGCTTTCTCTCTACTTTCATTAAAGCCCATTTCAATAATTACAATCCTACCACAAGTGAGTCTCATGAATCTACTTTTTTCAGTGCACACACCCCCACCCCTTTTACCCAATGCTTAGACCCAAACTCAACCATCCAATGTATGGATAACCCTCTTCTGTGATGATAAGGACCAAATGGAAATCCATAGATGTTAATCCTGCAGCTACTGAAGAGGTTGCCCTAGAGAGATGAAGACCTGACTCATAAATCGGAGAGAGTAGAGCGTGGCTGCTATACCAGCAATATCTGCCCCCACTGGAATGAGGACCAAAGAGACTGAAGACCATAAACTGAGGCAACCTAAGCCCTGGGCATCAATTTGTTCACCTTCCCTATGATTTTTCATGTGATAAATATCCATCTGATTTTTTAAGGTGGGGGAAGGGGGAAGAGGAGACTGACTCTATATTCTGAGCTTTTGAAATAAAAATAGTCTAACATTCAATAAGCTTTTTGATTTTTAATAAATTCTGCTGGTATCCAATCTGATACAATTACATCTATCTAATCCAAGCCCTGCTTTGTGTAACTTCCTGTGGCATCTGATAAAGGAAGGTTTGTGGCTCAGTTGTTTAAAAATGGGAAGATGAAAATGGAATTTATTGGGGTTTTTGCCTGGATTCACTTTAGATTCACATCAACCATCAGAAATCCAGGAGCAAAATAGGTTTCCAGCCCTAAAGTTTCAATGGTCATTGGATTACTCATAAGCAAGGACCATTACAGCATAAGTTTGGTTATGTCTTTTCCATCTTTACTTTTTCAAATTAGCCTGAAATTAAGCAATAGGGACTTTAGTTTTGCTGAGTTTTGCAAATCACCCTGCCAGATTACAGGTGGGCTAATGGGTACCTTGGCTTTCCCAGAAATTGATACAGTGTTGTCTGAATTACAGTTTTAGGAGGAATATTAGTTTATATTTGGGGGAGGAAATGAAGATGGTTATAGATCGTTTTCATAGATGAATTGCTTCTATGCCACCCAAAACTGATGGTTTCTATTCTGTATGGTTTGTGCTATGGGTAGTGGATGCTCCATTCATTTTGAAGCACTTCATGAAATATAAATTGAGATGGAAGGAGCAGTTTCAGTAAAAGTCACTTGTGGCCAATTCCCAAGAGTTCATGGTCAGCACTTCAATCATGCAAGAGTGCTTGATGCTTTGTTTTGAGGGAACAGATGTAAACAGGTAGAACTGAAGCATGTCTTTGGCATAAGACAAATTTGCTTTAAAAAAATTTTTTAAGACCAAGATATTTATGGGAAATTATATATTTCTAATATCCAAAATTCCCATGTGCTTTTGTTATTTCTTTACCTTTTTTTAGCAGAGAATTTTGAACCCAAATGAATTCACTCTGATTTAGCTAAGCAAATGTTTCAGCTAAGTGCATAGGTATGTCTGGGAAAGAAATGGGGGCATCCATCCCCCTTAATCAAATAGTGGTAGGCAGTTTTTTAAACTTTCAGGAATCTTGATTCCCAGATTGTTTGTGATTGGGACAGTGATTCGGTAGGGTACACCTCTCAGGGTAGGTGGGGAGTTGTGCTTCACTACAACTCGGGATAATCTCTGCTTCTTTCAAAGAAAACCTGCAGGACTGTCATTAACTTGAAATAAGGGGAGTAGAAGTACAGTTCCCAAGGATACCTGTTGATTTGTCCATTCTCTGTTTCAAATCTCCATGAGCCCTAATGTATAGAAAATGTTTACCACAGGGCCTGAAAAAGGGTAAACACTCAACAAATTTTAGCTTTTATTATTTTGACTATTTTATGTTAGGAGGAAAATTTATTCTCTGCTTGAGAAGAAAAAGAATGTGTAATTGAGTCCATTTCCAAGATTTTTGAACTTCAGAGTTGATCAAACACTGACATTTGAAATAGTTTCCAGATCATTTTAAAACTAATCCTAGAAATTACTTTGAAGATCACTTCTTCCCCTCTTGATGCACATTTTGCTCTTTATGTGATATGTCTTCCAAGTTAACACTCTGGCAACAGAGCAAGCCCACCATAGGCAGTGACATGCAGGTTTTCAGATAAAAACTCCAGACTGAAAGCAGAAGCAGGGGCTGAGCTCCAAGTTGGAGAAGAAGCATGGGTAACCTCTTGGTTCAAACAGAGTGTCTCCAGTCTCTTTTGCCAAAATATTCAGCTTTCCTTGGATAAAAACTGCAGTCCATTGTTCTCAAAAATGTAAGAATGATGTTTAATGCTGGCTCACTTCTTCCTAGGAAGTCTAATTTTAGGGACTGTATTGCTTTTAGTATTGAGGATGTTGTGTCCATCTATATTGTGAAAGCATAGAAATATTTATCTTGGTGTTTTTGTGGTGATAAAAGCATATCCATTTAACAAATGTTTACTGTGTGCCTAGAAATGTTCTAGGTGCTGGAGATAGAGCAGCGAACAAGGTCAGCACAGTCTCTGCTCTTGTGGAGCTTATATTCGAATTGGAGGAAGAGTATAAAAAGCAAATTAGAATGTTATATGGTGGTAATTGATATGAGCAGATCAGAGCAGTGGGAAGCCAACATTAAATAGTAGATAGAAGAGGTCTTGACACTTAAGATCTAAATAACAAAAAGGTACCAATGATAAGAAAATTTAGAATAATAGAACTCCCTGCAGAGGAAATAGCAGGTGTAAAGGCCCTGAAAACAGTAATAGGCTTACAGTGTGTGAGAAACAGAAGGCCAGTGCAACTGGAGCATAATGAATGAGAGAGAGTGGTAGAAGAGGTAGGCAAGTTCCCAATCATATAGAGACTTGGAGGCCGTGATAAGAAGTGTGATTTTATTCTGAGGGCAAGAAGTCATTGGAGTGCTTAGAAGTAAGGGAATGATACAATCTGATCATGCTTTCCAAAGATCACTTTCGAAAATTTGCATTCTCATTTGCAAGGCTATGCTCTATTGAGAGCCAGTTCTCTTTCTGGCATCTTACTGATTTGTTATTCTACTAATTTCTTTTCTTGTAAAATTAGCATATCTAGAAAAGCACCCAGCATGATGCAAATGGTCAGCCATAGCATTTTTAGATGGACTGATTTTTTTGAAATGTGAAACAATACTTTACATGAAAATAACATTTGAAGGCTGAGCCCTGGTCCCTCCAGGGCTGCTGACTCACTGTTACCTTGGCACAGTTACTTATCCTCTCAATCTGCTCTTCCCCATTAGTAAAATGGAGATATTAGTGTCTTCTTTGCTTCCCTAGGTGGATATAGTGTGATAATAATAGGTGAATATGCTTTTATGAAATACGATAGGGCAGGAGTACAACTGAAAGCTAAATCCAGTCATGTAATTACTCATTGTTGAGTAGTAGGCACAGGGGTTCTAAATAGTTAATAATGTGGCCATTTTACTGAGTCTTAATTAGGGTCTAGGTACTATGCATTTTCTCATTTATTTCTGATTCTAACCCTGTTAAGTGGAGCTAGTATCCCTATTTTTCAAGCAAAAAAAAATGGGGCATAGAGAATTTACTTTCCCAAGCTTGTGAAAAATAGCTAGAATTTCACCCCGTTTTTGCTCCCAAAGCCCATTCTATTAAGTTCTGCTGCCTTTTAGGACTCCAAGGCCTCATAAGGTGACAAAGCCTACAGACTTTCTTGGTACATTAGGATGTGCATATGCAAAGTATTCTCACAGCCTCGAGAAAGGAGAACAAGTTCAGCTGGTTTCACAGAGAATGGGTCCTTTTGAGCTAGAATCTGGAAGGAAAAGTAAGACATAAATGGGTGGTGTGATGGTAAAGAAAAGACATCCCAGGAAAGAAAATAACCTATACACGGATCTGAAAATAGGAAAGAGGGGTATGGGTTGGGGGAATGGCAGGCAGATTGGTGTGACTTGAGAATGTGTGCATTTGTACCTATGGTGTATGTGTCTGTGTATTTATTTTTTTTCTTGTGTGGGGAGGGGTGTGTGTGTGTGTGTGTGTGTGTGGTGTGTGTATTTCATAGTAGAGAGTAGGAATGATAGTCCCTAAGAGTAAGAAAGCAGGATGTGGCTGGAAGGTGCCATTGTCAAGAAGATGAAGTTGCAGAAGGAGGGAGGCCTGTGAAGAGGCTAGAACACTAGTTCAGTGAGAGATGGTGAGGTCCAAAATTAAGGCAGTGTAATGGGTATGGAATGGGAGGAGGAGATTTATTAGAGGGGTAGTTTAGAGATAAAATCAACAGGGCTTGTACCTGGGTCAATGGTGGAGCTAAGAGAGGTATTCAGTATGAATCCTGGGTCTCTAGCTAGGCCATGAGGTGGATGGAGTCCTAGGAACTTAGTTGAGGAAAGTGAGAACAGAGACAGATTTGGAGCGAGGAGAAGGAGGAGGTGAATTTGGGACTCGCTGAATGTGAGATGCTGGAGTTGGGGATGGATTTGGAAATATGGCTCTAGAGCTCAGAAGATCTATAGCCTAGAGGGAGAATAATAGAAAGGAAAGTTCCCCCAAACAGCATGGCCTTTCTCATCTAATTGCAGTAGCAAATGCTTTTGTGATCACATTGTTCTCTTACCTAACATTTAAAAATCCCACTGAACATAGGTTTTCTGAAGGAGTATTCTCTGCCCCAGAGAGAACATTGACCAATTCTCATTTATCCACAAATGAGCATATGTGGCAGTTGGTTTATTCTTTGACTGGATGCTCCATTTTACCTCCCATGTTTTTAAGGATGTCTCCTACATTGTTTTTCCAGTGAAAGCAGATTCATTTTTTAAAACTATATTTTTATTACAGAAGTTGTGAACTTACAAAACAATCATGCACATGTGTAGAATTCCCATACAACACCCCTTCCCCAACACACTGCTCTGTTGTGGAATATTTGTTTCAGATTATGAGATAATATCATCAGACTATTACCACTAAGTATGGTCTACAGCATATTTGGCATATTTTTTTTCATATCCCCCTATTATTAATACAGTACATCATTGGCATTGATGCAAGAATATTACAGTATTGCTGTTAACTATAGTCCATAGGTTACATTAATTGTATTTTTTCCATGCTTCTCCACATTCCCACCACCCTGCAATAGTGATGTACATCCGTTCTAGTTCACAGAAGGACATTCTTGAATTTGTACTATTAACCACAATTCTTATCCACTTCTGTGTTCACTGTTATTCAGTTCCTAGATAATTCTCTAGCTTTGTTTCGACTGACATTTACATTCCTAGACTACTCTTTTCAGTCACAGTCCCATTTATAAACCAGTTGCTACTCACTATAATGTGTTACTATCAACTCTATCCATTTCCACGCTTTTACAATCAATTAAAACTTCTACATACATTAAGCATCAGTACTCCTTCACATCCCTCCTCTTATTTCCTAATAACCTTTACTCTAGGTTTTTAACTCTGTGCATTTATTCTTCTTATTTAGTTCATATTAGTGAGACCAGTGATATTTGCCTTTTTGTGTCTGGCTTATTTCACTTAGCATAATGTCTTCAAGAGTCATCCATATTATCATATGTGTCCCAATTTCATTTCTTCTTACTACAGCATAATATTCCATCGTATGTATATACCACATTTTATGTTTTCTTTTGAAAGCTTTACATTTTACATTTTTCATTTAGTTCTTTTTTGTACAAGATGTGTTAGGTCATATGGATTCCATTTGTTAAACAACCATTTGTTGACAAGACTGCTTTACTCCATTACTTCTAATGTGTTGTTTTTCTCTGGCTGTTTTCAAGAATGTTTTCTTTGTAACCGTTTTCAGCAGTTTCATTAATGATGTGTCTGGGAATGGATTTCTTTGAGTTTGTCCTGTTTGAGCTTCTCTAAACTTCTCAAATCTGAAAGTGTATGTCTTTCACTGAATTTGGGAAGTAGTCTGAGTTTTTTTATTATTTTAAATTGTAAAAATATGCATAACAGTCATTTGAACCATTTTAAGTGGACGGTTTTGACATTAAGTACATTGACAATGCTGTGTAACTTTCATGATTTTCATCCCCAAGCCAAAACTCCTACTTGCCTGGCAATTATTCCCTACTCCCCTCTGCCAGCCCTAGTCACCACTCTTGTGCTTTCTCTCTGGATTTGCTTATTCTAAGTATGTCATATAGGAGAGATCCTACAACGGCTGTCCTTGTGGACTGGTTTATTTCACTCAACACGATGGCTTCAAGGTCCATCCATGTTGTTGCATGTCCTGACTTCATTTGTGTCCCCTCTCTCTTGCTCTTTGTCAGTCTGGCTAAAATTTGTTGATTTTATTGATCTTTTCAAAAAAGCAACTTTTTTTTGTTGATTCTATTGTCTTTCTATTCTCTATTTCCTTTATCTCTGCCCTAATCTTTTCTATTTCCTTCCTTCTACTAAGTTTGGGCTCTTCTTGTTCGAGTTTCTTTAGGTGTGAAGTTAGGTTAGGGATTTGTGATCTTTCTTCTTTTTTAATGGAAGCATTTAGAGCTATACATTTCTGAACACAAGCAGACTTATTTTAATACATACTTATCCAGACAAAACATAGCTCAAGAGGTAAATCTTATGGAGTAAAGCTATATATATAGCTTTCCAAAGTTAGCTAGAGCTGGTTTTCAAATAATCTTTTTACTGGAATTATTATCATTTATATTATTTTCACCTCCCTACCCTTCAATTAGTTGGAATAATCAAGAGTTGACATTTTGGAATCTCCACATTCAGAGACGGGGGCCACGTTGCCATCCATTTTGGGTCCACCATGCTGTGATTGTGTTTCTCCCACTTACCTCCATCTCATCCCAGTGTTTTGTTTTCATATTATTTCTTGAGACTTTTCACCTATCCTTAGGTTTTTAATCTTTTGCAAAGAATCTTATGACAGGAGGGGGAAACGCTCCACATAGTCCACTGAAAAATTGTTGGTAGAGATAAAATGTCTCTATCTGACAAGGCAGAAGAAGCAGGAGAGCAATAGCCTGATGGCAAAAGTGATGAATCAGCTCAGATTTACAGATTTCTTGGCCCCAAAATAGTTCTTTTTGAGAATATATTATTCAGAGCAAGGCCTGAAGCAAGAGAAAGAATTAGAGCTGATTTCCAGCTGGCGATTTTGTGTAGGAGAAGAAAGCCTACACTGATTTGTAGGCATAGCTGACCTTGGTAGGAGTGTTTGGTTTTCAGATGAAGAGAAGGCCATCTGTTGGTTCTTGAGTGTAGGGGAAATGAGGCAGGATAATAACTCCTTCCAGCATGCTGTACTTTATTCCTGCTCAGAAACTTTTGAAGGCTTGGTCTCAATTCATCTTCAGATATTATCCTTATACACAGGAAGTCAAAACCTCAGAGAATAAATGGTTGGCTCAAGGTCATCTAAGGAATTAATAGTAGAAGATGGATTAAAACACATCTTTTTTATTTCTAAGCCAGCACTCTTTCCAGTGAATACCTGTTAAACAATGTCAAACTACTCCTGCCTTTACTTGCTCTGTGGACTTGGACAAGTCATTTAGTCTCTCTGAATATCACATTTCTTATCTGTAAAATAGAAATAATAAAAACGCCAAAAGGTCACTGAGGAAATTAAATAACCTAAGGTGCGTGGGATAGTATCTACACATACTAGGAACTCACATATGTGAGTTCTCTTGGTCAATAGGGCTGATATTGTGATGCTTCTCCCAGCCATTTCCAATAAAAATGTGGTGGTTTATAAATCTCAGGGGTCTCATGCGGAATGAGGGTAAGGAGAAAATGCCCACCAAGCAAGTAGAGCAAAGGCTGAGTTGGAGGTGTTGGAAAAATGCCCATGATTTTGCTATAGCCCCCCTTTTTTAAATTATTATTTTTTTAGCACAAATGAATGCCCTTGGAATTCACTTCATTAATTCTTTCAACAAATATTGTTTGAATGTCATGTGTGCCTGATTTGGTGCCAGGTGCTAGGGAATTTGCAGTTAACAAGATAGCTTTGTTCGCTGACCTTGTGGAGCTTACAGTCTAGTGAGGAAGAGAGACTTTGAAGATATAATCACAAGAGGAATATATAAACACCAGGGTTGATGACTCCTTTTTAATGGAGTTGTCATACACTGTGCCGGGAAAACCTGACATAATCTTGTAGGGTAAGGAAGGGCTTCCCTGAGGAAGTGAGCTTCAAGCTAAGACTTGGAAGTGGGGCTGCCATGCCAGGTAGAGGGAACAGCATAAGCAAGGCCAGAAGGTAGAAAGAGACCCACCTCTTTGGAGAAAAGGGAGCGGGGCTAGAGCAGAGTGAGCAAGTGAGAGGATGGCATCAGTTGAGACCAGGAGAAAGTCAGGAGCCAGACCATGCAGGACCCATAGGCCAGGTTTGGACTTGAACCTAAAATCAAAGAAAAGCCTTTGCGGAATGATAAGCAGAGTATGCAACAGTCAGAATTGATTATGGCAGAGCCACCTAAAGGGACATGTCACTTAGTCTGGGAGCCCTGCAGTCGTTGGGGGTCTCACCTGTCCTCTGGGTAATAGTCTCCTAACTCCAGGCCCATGGGGAAAGATTTAGCTAGTGATGAATCTGCATTATTAGCAGTTCCTTCAAAGCCAAATATGCTGCTAGGAGCCCACCAAACCAGACAGTGTCCACACGTGCGATAGGCCGATTGCTGGTGGATTTATATGCTTTTGATATTTTCTTGGGGGCAGTAGGATACAGGTAGGATCCTGCTGATGCTTCTTCCACAATCCTCCTCCTTTTGTACGCTTATCTGGAGACTCATTCATTCAACATACATTCATGAACAATTCATAATCTAGTCAAAGGTATAAGATATCAATAAATTATAATTCAAGATGGAAAGTGGTGAGTACCATAAAGTATAAAAAATGGAGTAGAGATTTCAGAGGAAAAGCAGATCACTTCTGGTTTGTTAGGAGGAGGCAGGAGGTGGGCAGTGATAAGGAAAGGTTTCATGGATGATGTGGCATTTGACATGGGCCTTGCAGGATGCAGAAATAGGCAGATATAGGGAGGAAAGGCCCAAGGAGGATTTGCAGGGGAACAGGACAGTGAGAGTGAAGACACAGAGAAAACATGGGATGAATGGAATAGACAGCTTGAATTTTAATCTGTGTGAAGGGAAGTTCTAAGAGGGAGAGTAGGTGAGGGTCAGTCTGTGAGAAATTGCAAAGGCCAGGCTCAAGGGTGCTGCTGGGTTTTGACAGTGAACTCTTGCTAGGGCAGTTCTTCAATGGGGCAGGGGTTGTTACTGAAAAGACGAGGAATCAGTTGGAGTAGCAGGATGAGTGGCAACGGAGCACCAAGCTTGTGGCATCAGGCCCTTTGGGCCCAAACGTTGCTAAGCATTAGTATAGCCTAAAGAATATGTTTTTTAAAAAAGACGGCATCCTGAGTCCCACCCCAACTCTGCTGTATAAAAATCAGCTGAGACTATATCCTGGGAAGCTGCATGGAAAAAAAAAAAAAGAAAGCTTTCCAGATGATCCTCAGAAAGACCAGTGTTTGGGAATTACTCTTCCATTCCGTTCCACACAGCAGGCCTTACGGCAACCATCCAGTCAGGTTGCGGAGGGAGCAGGAGTGTTGTAACTAGCTCCACCTTTCACGGTTATTAACTGGACCAACTTAGTTGATGATGTTTTATGGAAGTGAAAGACATGGAGTGAAATGATAATTGCAAGTTGACACCAAAATGAATTATTCTAAAGTGGGTGGTAGAAACATTTGGCTATTGATCCAAGAGATGAAATGGAGCCTAGAGGAGTATTTTGTCAACACTAACTTGTTAACAGTGACCACCTTGGGGAAGTGGGCTTGAAGATGGGAGTGCTTTTTTTTTTTCCACATGTTTTCATATATTTAAACTTTTTACAATAAGCAAATATTACTTTAGTAATTAAAACCTTGAGGGAGGCGGGTGTGGCTCAATCCATAGAGCTCCCGTTTACCATGTGGGAGGCCCCGGGTTCGCTTCCCGGGGCCTCCTTGTGAGGGCAGGCCGGCCCACGCTGCGCGGTGGGCTGATGCAGCGGGACCTCACAGCAGGGGGGAGATAGGCGGACACGGAGGAAACACACAGTGAATGGACATGGCGAACACGGGCAGCAAGTGGGGATAAATAAATAAATAAATCTTTGAAAAATAAAATAAAATAAAACCTTGGTTAAAGACTTTTAAGCAACAAAAAAGGGACATTTTCTCATCATTTTCCTTTTTTATTTGGATATATTTGAATCAGTAGACCCTGTGTCCTCAGTGGTGCCCAGGCTTTATCTGGGATTTTGTTCTGCCCTGAGCCACCCGTGGCAGAGGGTGCCCAGGTTGGATGGTAAAGGAAAAAAATGTCTTGGGTGCTTGGCTTAATGACATTGGAAATGTCTACCTTGGGAAAGATGAGGTTGGCATGACAAGGACATTCTAATTGAGTTTTAGGATGACTTGCAGCTGGTAGGAAGAGCCAGAATAGAAAGATCTTGACAGTCTAGATTGATGGGTCAAATCTAATAACATGCACTGTATGGGGATCAATGCCAGAACCTTCCCTGGGGTCTCAGAGCCACCTGAGTGCATGTAGTCTTCAAGAGCAGCTCATCAGGATGAGCCTGGGTGGTCTCAGTTAACTCAGAGTGAGTCAAAAGAATGATGTGGCTGCCAGGAAAGAGGATATGATGTTTGGCAGCATTAATTGAAATCTAGTGTCTAATTTATTAGATTCTTAACCAGGGTATGCATCAAAATCACCTGAGAGTCTTCTCCCAAATATTTCCTGGCTCTGCCCAATCTGCCTAAGAATCTCAATAGGGGGGTGGAGGGAAGGGACTGACAAGCATGTGGGTTTTGGAATGGCTTCCCCCGTATAAGCCTCTGATTAAGAAACATTGGCCTGCATCAAGGGAGTAACCATCTCAGATTCTTCTATGTTAAAGGATCTACAATCTAAAATTTTCAGTTTCTGAAGACCATATTTTTAAAAATAATAACCTCCTTTATTTTTATGTCTGATTATGGAAGTAAGTTTTGGACAATGTTAGTTTTCATTCTAAATTACCATTTTCTTCAAATTGTTTTTTTTTCTAAAAAGTAATTTTAAATAAAATTGGGGTCATGTTGTATGCATTGTTTTGTAATGTGCTTTCTTCATTTAATATGTATTTTTCTAAGCTCTTTAGCATGATTTTCAATAGGCATATAAACTGTCCACCATTGAATGCACCAAAATTTACTTTACCAACTTCCTATTGTTGTATAGTTGACTCTTTCCCAAAATTTTCCACCATTATTAACAATACTCTACATCCTTTTATGGTACTTTGAAGACAGATATTGAGAGCAGAGTGGTGAGGATGGTGTGTGTGTGTGTGTGTGTGTGTGTGCACGTGCACGCATAGAGGGGTTTTGTTTTTTGTTTTTAAAGAATGACTAAGATTTTTTTTAGGTGTTTCTATATAGTATGCATATATATATACTAGAGCTTATTTAATCTTCAGGACGTTCCTGTGAAATTAGTGCTATTATCCTCGTGTGCTCAGAGAAGATGATTTGCCCCAGTTTAATAGCTAATAAATATTAGAACCAAGACAAACAAGACTCCTCAGGTCCACGAGACTAGAGAGCCCAGAATCTTCATTTCTGAGCCATTCTAAAGGGAAATTAGGTTACAGTGATACCTTAGCAAAGGAAACACCATCCATATGTATAGTTGTAATACCCTTTCACATATATTATTTAATTAGGATTTTTTTCCCCCACTCTGTGAGGTCCAAGTGCCAGGTTGAACCTTGCTGTTTTGAGCTAAGAGAAAACAAAGGCCCAGAGAGGAAATGAGACCTCCCAAACACCACAGAACTAACTACTTAAGAGCAAAAGCCCAAACTTAATGCAGAGATCCTGGGTCCCAGTTCTCTATAACATGCCAGTGAGAGCACTAATCCAGGATCCCGATCCCTTGGATTAAATTGGGCAAGTCCTCATCTCAACCTAAAAAGTGAGCTAAGAATCCATTTAGCAAATATGTATTGAATAATTACCTAATAGTGTGTTGGGATCTGTGCCAGGCCCTCGTGGGGTGGTGATGGACAGTGCGGGTATACTCCTCGCATTCCTAGAGCTTTTAGTCTCGGGTGGAAACTGAATGATTAGACAAGTAATTGCCATGCAATTTGATGTACTGGGCATTAAGGGAACAAATGGCAGGAGTGTGGAAACCAAGTCAAAGTTTCTAGAGAAAGAGAAGCGTCAGCCAGGTTGGGGGTGTGGGGCGGGGGGACGACGACAGAGTTTTCCAGGCGGCAGGAATGCTTTTAGCAGAAGGATGAGCCAGAGAAAATACTTAATATGGACCAGTACAGAGATAGAAGCTGTAGAGACTTGCTGCCAGCAACTGATAAACTGTGGTGGTGACGAGTGAAGTAAAAGGGGAGAGCACACACCAGATTTGGAGACGGGCAGAGAAGGATCAAATCCTGGCTTTACCATTCACAAGCTGTGTGACTTTGGGCAAGTTTCTTGATCTGAGTTTCCTCATCTGTAAAGGAAGTTAATACCTGCTTCTGGAAGGTTGTCAGGCTTGCAAAAAATAACAAATGCAAAGTACCCGGCCCAGTCCTGGCACGTGGCACCACTGCCCATCCAGATGCTCAAGCCTGAAACTTTGGGAGTCCTCATTGTTTCCTGCTTTTTTCTCACCTCACCCCCACTCAGCAGTCAGCTTACAAGTCCTTTCTGGGTTCCCCATAAAATATCTTGCAAATTCAGCCCATTTTCCCCTATCCCTGCTGCTGCAATGCCCCCATCACCCCCCACCTACACTTCTCACTCAGTCCCCCCACCCCATCTCTAGGCTTCCACTCTCTACCCCCACCCCTCACCTCCAATCTGTGCTTCATACCACAGCTGGAGTGATCAAAAAGCATAAAGCATAGGTCGTCCTGTTGCTTCAAACCCTCCAATAGCGTCCCATTGCCCTTAGAAGAAAAGCTATACTCCTTGCGAAGGCCCGAGAAGCCATGCAAGATGCAGCTACTCTTCACCTCCTGCTCGCATCTCCGACTCTTCTCTCACAGAACTCCAGTCACACCGGCTAAGCTGTGGCATCCTTCAGGTTTCAGCTAGTAGGCTACCTCCTCAGAGAGGGTTTTTTCCTGACTACCACATCTAAATAAAGTCTCTCCTGTTCATTTCTACCACAGCAACTTATTTTATTTTTTCATTCCCACCCTTTATTACAGCTTGTCATTATACCTTTATCTACGTGCTTGCTAGATAATATGCCTAGCCCCTCACCTGTTTGGGAACCCTATGAGACTAGGAACTCTTTGGGGCCCTACAGATCATAATGCAGTGTCTGGCACAAAGTAGGTCCTTTGCAAATATTTGCTGAATTAGTGGAGAATGGAAACCTGGGACCTCAAGATGTAATAGCTACTATTGTTCATTATAACTTGTCAGAGAGACTGTTATGGTGGGTCTGGATCTGAGCATTGGTTAAGAATATCTTTTTGTCCCTATTATTTGCCTTAATTTCCAAAGTAGGAAGGCTGACAAGCAAGTAGAAGACTTTACACATGACAGAGAAGGGAAAGTCATGCTGTGTGGGTGAATTCACTGGAGAGGGCTGCCCCCAAAGCCCCTAACATTGGGTCCACACAATGCACAATGTCTGGCCAGTCCTTGAAACACTTTTGTTGGCAATTCGGGGACCCAGGGACATTCATTACTGGAAAAGTGGGTGGCTCACACACACTCCTGTGTTAGCAGCTGGCATTCCTGCCTCAAGGATTTTACATTTACAAGGTAATAATAAACTGGTATTAGAAATCTGCAGATGGTCTGTCCAATAGAGATAAATGTTGATTGCAAACTGCAACCTGGAAGTGGGATGGACTGGAAGTGTTACTGGGTAATTTAAGGCCCCATAGCAGATGTCCCTGGAGATACCTTGGCTAGTCAGTTCTGTTTTATTTCAGGGAAGAAATAAAATTCTGCCTGATTGGACATTTTCCCCCTTGACAGAAATGAGTATTTGTCACAGTGAATCATAAAGGCCAAGGCTGGGAGGTCTGGCAATGCATACCAAAGCTCTGACTTCTCTGTGGATGTGGTCTTTGATCTTGAAATCGGGATCAAGTTTTCAGACACATCTCTTGTTGGATACAAGGCCTCTCGAGTCTTCCTCACCAGACAGTCTCTTATTCTCAGCTGGGGTGTGCTGAGGAGGCTCTTTCAAGTGTGTGCATATAAGGGGAGAGCTTTCAGATTGAGGAGCAGTGAAATATGGAACAAGGCCACGGACAGAGTAATAATTCCTGCAGTTTGATTCTGTATAGCATCCAATAGAACTTCCCGTGATGATGGAAATTTTCTCCATCTTCACTGTCCAACATGGTAGCCACTAGGCACATGTGACTATTGAGCACTTGAGATGTTGCTATTGCAAATGAAGAACTGGATTTTTTAATTTAGTTTTATGTTACTTCAGTTTGAATTACCACAGTGACAGCACGACTCTGAAACATAACGGGGAAAGAGCAGCCAGAATGGTGTGCAAGGCACACCATTGGTGTGGGGCCTCCTAGTGGGAACACCTAGGAGAAGGTACCTCAGGAGTTTCAGCCAAATGGCTGGGGAGGGTGTGTTATATAATGGTGAAGCTCAAACAGCCCGGTGTGAGACAGATCCAGGTTCAAATCCCAGCTCTGACAAGGTCCAGCTGTGTGATCTTGGGCACGTTACTTAACTTTTACAAGAGTCACATTTCTCACCTGCAAATGAAGATAAAAATAGCACCTACTTCCCAGTATTAACGTGTTAAATTCAGTAATATATGAAAGCACTTAATATCATGACTGGCACAATTTGTGTCTTCACAAATTTGGTTTATTATTATCTTTTAACATAACGATCCTCTTATATATCTAAGCCCATATCTGGATATCTAAGCCCATATCTGGATAGCAGTATCAATGAGCTTTGTGATCAGAGAGAGAAGAGGAACCAAGAGATACTTTTCCTTTCCTAGAACTGACTGGACTTACTTGACTAAAGTATACCTAAAAGCAACAAAATAATGCCACTCCTCAGTCATGAATAGTAAGTTATGCCAGTGTCTCATGAAGTAGATGTTCCGTGGAAGTGCAATGCATTGTACCATTTATAGTAGAATTATAGAATGAAAAAGCTGGAAGGGATCTTGAAAGACCAGTGATTCTTAAGCTTTGATGTACAAACATATCACCTGGGGATCTTGTTAAAATGAAGGTTCTGAGTCAGTGGGTCTGGGGTGGATACCAAGATTCTGCATTTCTACCAGGTTCCCAGGTGTGGCTGGTACTGAGTCCACACTTAAGGGCAGCAAAATTGTAGAATAATAGACTCTAGGTCCTAAAACCAATACCTTATTTTTCAGATGGGGAAATGGAGACCCAGAGGGGAAGTGACTGGCCTAAGGTTATGGGACAATTAGAAGTCAAACCAAGGCTAAAACTAACCCCACCTACTGCTCGCCTGCTCCAGTATCACATATATCTGTGCAGTTCCCCACGTGGCTGCAGTATCCTGCATTACATGACACTCAGCAGTTTGCAAAATATCTTTCTGTCATGTACTCCTTTTTCCATTTGTCAGCTCCACAAAGGGTGGAGATTAGTCCTTTATCCCATACTATTCTAGTTGGTGACTACTGGTTAAGCTGGAGCTAAAATTCAAATGTGCTGACTCTTCTTTTTTGCTTTCTTAATTTTATTGTGGTAAAATATCTACAACAAAATGTGCCCTTTTAACTTTTTTTAAGTGTACAATTCAGTGGCATTAATTGCATTCATAATGTTGTTGTAGCCATTACCACCATTCATTACCAACACTTTTTCATCACACCAAACAGAATCTCTATACCCATTAAGCAATAACTCCCATTTCCCCCTCTCCTCAGCCCCTAGTAACCTCTAATCTACTTTTGTCTCTCTCAATTTGCCTATTCTAGATATTTCATACAAGTGGAATCATAAATATTTGTCCTTTTGTTTCTGGCTTATTTCACTTAATGTTTTCAAGGTTCATCCATGTTGGAGCATGGATCAGAACTTTAATTCCTTTTTTGTGGCTGAATAATATTCCATTGTATGTATATGCCGCATTTTGTTTATCCATTCACTGTTGAACATTTGGGTTGCTTCCACTTTTGAGCTATTTTGAATAATGCTGCCATGAACATCAATATTCAAATATCTGTTCAAGTCCTGATTTCAGTTCTTTTAGGTACATTTGCTGACTTTTCACCCAGGATTCCTTCCATTACATCATAGCACCTCTGTCACACCATTTTTTATCTTGGGGAGGCTATGGACTGGATCAGATAACGATTAAAAACATCATAAGTCCTTGTAGGGGCTTAGGAGAGAGTCAGCAGTTAGGATACCAGATAATAAATAGTGAGAAGAATCAAGTGTCTTTTCTTCCTCTTCTGTATGTCACAGAATTCCAGAGTAATCACCATTAGCTGAGCAGTACCAACGTGCATAAAGCCTGTGCACAAGCCATTTCCTGGAGTCATGTTTTATTCCTAGGGGACATAAAATTCATGGCAGCTCCAAGTGGGAAAGATGGAAATGAAGCCCCAAACCATAAGGGGTTTCTGTGGTAGGCATGAACCACACAGTTTTTAAAACAACTTGCCCAGAGAGAGATTGAAACTTTCAAGTCTCAGGCCTCCCACTGATTCAGGAGGAACCAGGGTAACATTGGACAAGTGTGTATGTGTGCATGTGCAAATGCATATTGTGTGTTTACCTCCCTACTTTCTCCATCTGTTCAGTGGCATAATCTGTTCATATTATCAACCAACTAATTTCACAAATGTATTGGCAAAATAAGTGAAATGCCACCTGCAAGCCTCCCAGAGAATTCTGAAAGATGTGGCCTTTTACTCGATGTTATCTCTTTATCTGCTTTAGAGACCTTGGTAGGGTTAGACAGTTTCCCAGATCTCTTCTGTTGTATGAATTGGATTCTAAGAGATAAATGCCAATAATTTAAGATTTTAGACTCATTGAACTAGGTGATAATGAAATGATTTTCTTCCTCTACCTATCAGATTTGGGTCACAGATTGAGGTTCATTTTGGGGTCCCAGCCTGATGAGCTGGCAGAGAGACAGCTTGCCCCTTGAGCCATGTCCCCTGTGCAGAGTCTGTTTGTTGGGATGCCTTGTGAGCCAGGAAGGGATCATTTAAGTAATTACCACTTTCAAACCAATCCATTTTTCTCCTAAGGTGCAGTTTGAACTCTGGGATATCTGACTTCCCGTGTTTCGTTGCTATCAGTGAATTCCTTCAAAAGGTTAATACCAATACAGAACTGATTGAATAGGAGGGCTGTGGCTAGCACGAAAACTGAGGGATATTAGATGATGTCACTCCTTTATCTTCTGCCCAAATGTCTTTTGGGATAAATGGGAACGATCTATCTGCTTTCCATTTTCAAAGCATTGATTTCTGTTGCCATTAGAGAATGAAGAGCTAGACCAGGCAGGATTCTTTTCCTGCTTTTAAAAGCAGCATTCAAGGATCCCAGCTGTTTTATCAGCTTTCTACAATTCCAAGACTAGGGGGCAAATGTTCCTTGAGTCAGCATGCCCTCATTGCTGGTAAAGAAAAGAGTATCTTTGCAGTCTAGGGGAAGATTTGCAGATGACTTCATGCTCACATGACTCAGAGTCCCCAAATGATTTCTCAGTCCTCAACTTTCCATGTAATAAGAGCTAGGCATATTTCTAAGCACTGTTTGACCTGCATTCTATTGATCTAAGCAGTTGGCTAATCACTCTCTGCAATTAAATCCTTCTCCTTGCAATAAAGTTAATCACTTCCCGGCACATAAAATCTGACCCCACAGCTTGAGCGAGGAGAATTGCTATCTTTTATGCTACCGTCTTGGGACCTAACAGCTTTATTCTGAAGACCGAAGCAACTACTGCAGCCTGCAAAGTTGCACCCTCCTCTAAAGCGTTGGAGTTCTTTTCTTCATTTCCAGATGGAAAGCCCCCACCTGTTTTGCCTTATTCCTACTCAGCCTCATTTCTTCTTATGAGCCCATCACAGAGTGTGAATCACTAAACATCATGCTTTTCCTCCAGTAACCTGCCTTTGTTTGAGTTCAAAGCCATTAGCACACACTTTGCACTTATTCTTTGGGCCAGTTTTTGTTCCAACTCAAAGAGATTCGTGTCCACTACGTAAATAATTAATTTCAGGAAGTCCACAATTTCTGTCCTACCTTCAGCTCTGCTTTCAAAGGGACTTCTCATTTCTTCTAGAGAGAGCCTGATTTTGCCTTTCTAAACAATATTAGAAGATTCATTCATTCATTTGACAAATATTTATTGAGTGACAAGTCACAGCCCCAGCTCTCAAGGCGTTTACAGTGTAACAGAGAAGACAGCCAATTAAAAAGGCAACAGGTCAGAGGTGGGTGTGGAGGGGAGGGGGCAGGCAGCAGGGCGATGCACAGGTGGACTTGGGTTCCAGTCCCAGGCCTGCCAAATGCTGGTAGTGACTCCAGGAGCAAGTCACTTATCTTCTCTAAGCCGTAGTTTCCTCACCTTTAAAATGGAAAAGTACCTAATTGACTGGAATATCGGGAGAATTAAATAAAATAGTGCATCTTAAACTGCCTGTAGCAATGCCGGGCACATTGTAAGTGCCCCCAAAAATGGCAGCTATAATTGTCACCAGATTTAATCCCCAAAGCAACTGTATGAGGTAGGTCCTATTATTTTCTCTCCTTGGTAGGTGGGAAAACTGAGGCTTAGGAAGGCAAAACAACTTGCCAAAGAGCGCATCCTTTACAAGTGTCAGGTGTAAACCCAGTGGTGCCTAACTCTGGAGTTCATATTCCTTGCCCATTCCTTACCAATGCTGCAAACTGAGTGGATTAAACTTTCTTGTGTTTTCAGGAGCGGCATATGTCATAGAGTTTTGGGGTTTTTAAACTTATTTCTATTTTTAAAGAAGCTTTAGATTACGTAAATGTTACATAAAAAATATAGGGGATTCCCGTATACCCCTCCCCTTCCCCCTCCTCCACTTTCCCCCATTAACAACCTCTTTCATTAGTGTGGTACATTTGTTACAAAGATGAACGCATATTGAAGCATTTCTAGTAACTGTGGTCTATAGTTTACATTATGGTTTATACTTTGCACTGCACAATTTTATAGGTTTTGACAAAATGTATAATGGCCTGTATCTGTTTTGAGCAACGTAATTGGCTAGAGCTACTAGTGATGACTCAAATTAAGTCACATGACTTAGCAAGAATATAACATTTTTCATTCATTCATTCCATTGTGGTTCTTTTTCTCCTGATACCCATTGAGTATTTCTCTTCACATAGAGACTTTTTATTAAATGTCTAATTAAAACTGGTTAGATTCCCACTTACAATAGTTCTCAGTTCTGAATTTAAATTTAATGATGTGCTGAAATATTAATGACCTTTATCTTTAAAAGTGTCTCAGCTGTACTAAAGTTAACGAATGTGGCTGATAATATCCAGCACTGTGTTAGAACACTCGCCCACACGAGGCATGTGCTTGGGCTGGCGTGGTGCTAATGGTGGGTTTTAGGCAGGACTGACAATTACACAGTGTAGGAAAATTTTGCAGCACAAATTGTCGGGGGATTTGGTCTCCTAATAAATACTCTAAAACTGCTCTAATTCAGGCTAGATAATAATAACTAAAACATTTAGAGGTTTTGACAGTGTTAGACACATGCTCTGTGGAGTAAACATCTCTCTGAGAGAGAAGTAGGATTTGGATCATACGAATGGGATGATCCATAAGCTAAATTCATTCCAACTCTCCCCTCATACCCTTCCTTCTATGACATGAACATTCCGTATGGCTCTAATTTCAACTCTTTGAGCATCATATTAATATTGATAGTGAGGACAGGAGTAAAATTCATCTGAAGCTTAAATCTTAGAGCCAGGCTGAACTCCTTCCAATTCCCCAGAAGTCATTTGGGTTCAAAGCACTTGAATAACTGGTGGTGGCTTCTGGGCCTTGGGGCATAACATGAAATTTGGTCTCTTATTTGTAAATGTGCCCTTTGTGGAAAGACTGTGGTATTTCCTTGTCGTACCCCTACTATGATTTGGCGAATCCAAGCTGAGGGAGAACTGTTAACCAACCTGCTGACAAAACCCTACTTGTAGGAAACCCCATGTCTTATTTAGCTAAATAACTTGGACCATATGTTCAGGTCCCAGAGTTTGGGATTTTTCAGAGCAAGTTAAATGTGCCTTTTTGCATAACCTGGGGATATTGAAATTCCAAGCACAAGTTCATTTTCACTTAACTCGTTATCCTTCCTTGTATTTGGTACTTAATGTGACCTTTGGCAACAAAGAGAATAAAATGATGTTTCAGGAGCATTTACTAATTCTTTTGTACTCACAAATACATGCAAATAGTGATAATTTGCACTCAAATGAAACTTCCAGAGCCAGGCAGTGCCCTCAGGTATTCATTTGCCACCCCCTGTTGAGTTCTTGGGTAGAATTTAATTAACCAACAAATTTTGGGGTAGCTGTGCCAGATGTTGGGTATTGACCCAGACACTTCAGACGGAAGGGTCTGATGCTTTTCAGAGAAATGACGGAAAGCAAATTTGGAAGGTAGGACTCTAGATGGGAGGAAATGGGGCATGAAACTGGGGGCCAGGGTTTAAAATTTTGGGTGAGTTCCACAGAGCCAGATGTTATTTCTTGTGTCCCAAGAACAATTGGGCATTTGTGAGGGTCATTGAAAGCACCCCTGGCACCTCTGTTAGACACAAAGGCTCTCATCGTTGAGAACCAGTTGAGGACCCAGCTTTTGTCTGATCACAATAAAAACAGAATTAGAAGTTGATTTGAATGGCAGACACATGCAGCTGCTCCTTTCTCTCATCCCAGCATGGTTAAGTGGAGCCACTCAAGTACTAACTAATCTTTGAATATGGGTTTATCTACATAGGAATTGTGATTGCAATTATAATTTATTATTAATAAAATGTATTAATCATATTATGGTAATACCTAACATTAATTGAGTATAGATTCTGTTCCAGGGACTGTGTCAAGTACTTATACATCCATTTCATTCACATAACAACCTTAAGAAGTAGGTGATTATAATATTCCCATTTTATGGATAAGTGAATAAAGCTCAGGCTCATGACATAACTGCCCAAGTCCTACATCTAATAAGAGGCCTCTATAGGTAGCCTGACTCCACAGTCTGTACCCTTTTCTACCACCCCCAGAACTGAATTAGACTTATTGAAGGGGACTTTCCCATCTAAGGGAACCCACTCTCTGGTCTCTGCACAGTGTTCAAACGGGGAGCCCCATTTTGTGCCCTGTGTTATCCCTTCCCCATACAACCACAGCTGATTGGATTACAGGGCAAAAACTGACAGCAAGGCAGCCAATCAATAGAATGGCTTGCCATCTCTGACAAGGCCTAGTGCCAAAAAAAGGTAATTGAGCCAATCAGATTCCTTCTCTTGAGAATTTAAGCTAGACAATACCATCAGGATGGGGCATTTAGCTTTGAGAGTTTTAGATAAAATGACACCATGAGTTTGTCAGGGCTGTAAGGAAATGAGGCAGCAGTGAATATGAGTAAGCAGAGAAAATTTGCTAGAGATAGCATTAAAGAGCACACACATAGAGAAGTAGAAGGGTGGTGAGAAGGAACAATGTAACTAGTAGCTGGGGATGCTCCCAAACTTGATTCCTTTCCAGTCCAGTACACAGAAATCCTTACAATATACAGTTGTGAAGATGAAGAGATAACTTATATAAATCACTCAGCAGAATGCCTGATGCATAGTAGGTGTTCAATAAGTCAGCAACATTTACTATTGGGATGATGATTATTATTGGAAGTTTAATGTGATTGCCTTCTATTTGGACTATGTAAAACATCCTCTCAGTTCTAACTTACCAGGTTGCATACAGCTAGGTTTATTCAAAGACGTTCTTTTTTTTTTTTTTTTTACATCATTAAATTGGATTTCTTAACTATTATAATAATTCAAATTTCAGCTTATGATTATCTTAGTTTTCTTTCAGATAGATTCCACACCCACTAATGACCTATCATGTCAAGCAATGGGGAGCTATTCCCATAATCTCTCTTCCTCCAATCCCCTTCAGATTCTAATGAGAAGTACCGTGGAGACATCAACCATTAGTGTACGTGGACTGGTATAAATCATGGACTATGGATCATTGAGCATCTTTGTTGTAAAACAAATGGCCTGTGGTCAGTTGATCATACATAGAAACATCTCTAGGGCCTCCTGGCTTTATTCATAACCCCTAAATCCGTTTGCAGTTTTATAAACAGAACATCTGTTAAAATATGCAGAAATTACAGTCACAGTCATTAGCAGAGAGCTATATTGCTTTGGCAGATTTTGTAAAGCTTTTGATGGTAATCTCCTCTATCTGTGATTCATGCTTCATTCCCACTCTTGCTGAATCCCTTTTGTTTGCCTCTATTGTTTTGGGTTATAGCTCTTTTAACCTAAGACTAGTGGACCTGCATTGTCCAGGCCAGGCTGGCACTGGGACATCTGCAGCAAGGCTGAGCGACTGCAGTGCAGCAGGAATAGGTGTGCAACATGCGTAGGCTCAGGCAGCCGGAAGCTGAGAACCCCTAACTGGTTTCACACTTTTTTTAATTAGAGAAGTTGTAGGTTCACAGAAAAATCATGCATAAAATACAGAGTTCCCAGATACCACCCTATTATTAACACCTTGCCTTAGTGTGGTACATTTGTTACAATTCATTAAAGAACATTTTTATAATTGCACTATTAACTATCGTCCATCGTGAGGTTTCACACTTCCTATACTGACCTTGGGCTCTGACTGTGCTGGTATTTAACAGAGTAAATAGAGCCCTCCACTGATCTTCTCCAGCATCTCACAAACCAGTCCTTCACTGGGCCCTCTCCCTCTCCATCTATGTGTGTCTCATTCAGAGTTAAAATGTTTATGGTGTTCTTATTTAGATTACCCCAGTGCAATCAACTGGTATGATCATTGTTAGGTAACAAAATTTCATTTAGAAACCTAGATTGGTCTCCCTCATTGTTTAGGAAAGAAATCCCTTCCACCCTAAGAATTAGGGAGTAGATAAACTCTTTGGCCATGGCTTTGTTCTGTCTGCCCTGGAATGGGAATCAGCAGGCATTCCCTGTGGAAATTAAAAAGTCATCTCTGAGTTTTCAGTGTGTCCATCACCTGTCCTTACGCAAGGTTTTATAAAGCCTTAGACAAAGTCACTCTTGTTGAGTCTGAATAGAGCTTTCTAAATGGCTCAAAAGGAAAGAGAGGACATTGCCATAAAGTGGCTAGGAGAACAAACTCCAGGGTCAGACAGACCTGGACCTGAAACCCAAATCTGCCATTTGTTAGCTGTGTGCCTAGAGAAAGTTGCTTAACCTCTCAGAGCTGTAATTCCTCTTCTATACATTGGAATAATATTAGTGCCCATCTCATAAAGTTAATAATAAGATTTCAAAAAGATAATCCTAGCCATGTGTCTGGAACATTCCAGGTGCTGAGGAAATATTAGTTACTGCTATTGTTATTTTTTTATTTTTCTTTTTGGTACCAGTGCCAAATGTAATTTGTCCAAATAGCATTCATTTGTCCAAAAATATTTCCTGAGCACCTCCTCTAGACTCAGTACTCTGCTGAGCATCATATGGTGTCTGAAAGTTTATCCTCTGGCATATCCCTACCAGTAAGGAGCTCATGGGTACGAATCATCATAGAATGTGTTACAGAGAGAATGCAAACCAAGAACTGTGGAAGTTGTGGGTGAGTGAAATAAATTGCCACTGGATAACTAGGGAAGGCTTCAGCAGGGGAAGATAGAGTAAGCCATGGTCCTGGGAGGCTTGACAGACTCTCCAGTGATATGTTAGGGGAAAAGGAAGGGTAAGTCTCGTTGGAAGATGGAAACAAGCAAAATGAGGCAATGAAGTGGAAAAAGTTGGGGAAAAGTAGGCAGGGAAAGGGCCAATTTGCCTTCTGGGGGAATCAAAAAGGATTGGAGGGTAAAAGCCAATTAGAGGATCAAAAACAGACTTACTCAGCCCCTAGAGAAACAGATAAAAATGGAAAGCTCCTAAGAAGGAGACTAAAAATAAGACAAATTCCTGTCTAGGATGGCATAGTTAAGGGAAGAAAGAAGATTAATGGCTTGTTTGTCTATTTCCCAGCCTGCACCTGAGATAGGCCCCGGTTTCTTCCATATTCATGGCATTCACTGGCACTTGTGGCTGCACAGCACCCTGCCAATCTCTGAACTCCAGCATCTAAGCTGGGCATTTTTAGGCAGCAGCTTTCTAAGCTTTCAAAAGGAAAATTACGGTTGTGCATTGGAGTCCTCGGTCCCAATTAAAATGTCAGGCTCTGAAACAAACAAACACAGATAAAAAAAGGAGGGGGATAATGTTTTAAAATTATGCTCTCTGGAGTCTCCCATTAATTTGGAGTTCACAAGACAGTTATTGCATATTCAATAAATACCGTTTGACGACAGTAATGTGCTTAGCTGCTGAGAGCCAGATATGCCCAGTAGATAGGTTTCTTCAAGCATGAGATTACAAAGCATATCTTGTTCTATCACACTCAGCACAGTTGCAGCACCTTTCAGCTTTACAGCTCTTAGGCACATTAATCCCTCCAGAGGCCAGAAAAATGGGTATTATTGTCCTCCTGTTAAAGACAGAAAAGAAACAAAGCAAGAGAGCTGGTTTTAGAAATCAGGATTGCTAGCTCAGTATCCACACACCTACTGTATAATGCTCAGTACACACAAACCCTCTGTATAATTAAATAAACTGTGTAAATACCCAGAGGTTGTTAGTGGGATCGCTTGTGGAAATGAAAAAATTAGCAATAGTGGCATGGATTTTTTAAAAAACAATTATTTGTTTTATGTGATGACAAGAATCCACAGATGGTACATTCTCAATTTTTGAGTGTCTTGAAAGCTAAAGCATGATTGAATTCACATTACAGCTAGTAGCTGATAGGATATGCATGGGAGCAATTTATTGTATTGATTGCCATGGAACAGTACCTGTTAATGTACAGATCTTAGTGGATGACTTCCATGCTGTAAGAGGAAAGCACGGATGTCAAGAGCTAACAAAGGGTTAGCTCCCAACATTTCAGAAGGATTTAGCCAATTTCTTACTTCCACTCTAAAAAACTGATATTCCTGTGGGATGGGAATCTAAGCTGGTGATTTAAGCGGATTCTTCTCCTTGCCATTTGTGCTATATCAAGTCACTATCTCTATGCTCAAAAGGCCAGAGTGGACCTTAGTTAATAGCAGTAATCACAAGGCGATGGTGTTTACCAGGAATCAATGCTCTAAGTAAGAGCTTGTGCTTACAGGCCAAGCTTAGAAGCTGCAAAGCAAAGTATGTCTTTTGGCAATGATAGCAAAAGAGGCTTCTAAATTTGGTGAGATTCATTTCATTTTCTACTCCAGCCTTGTAGATAGAACTGCTCAGATTGTGTATTTGTTCATTCATTCAGCAAATCTATAAGTATCTATAGTGGTCTAGGTCCGCTGCTGGCATTTATTGGAGAAATCATGAGTCCTGTGCCTTGTTATCATTACCTTGAGTTCAGGGATCTCGCCTTATTTGCCTCTTTCCCCCAAATCGTGTAGCATAGTGCATGGCAAATGAATGGAAATGCAAAGAAAAAGAATGTTCTCCTACTTGCAGCTACCAGAGCAGTTGGATTCCCCATAAGTGGTATCCTATCGCCTAATACCCTAAACGTATCCCTTAATAATAGTTGCATTGTACATAGTCAGGCCAGATGGGGAATTTCAAGTTCAACTCACTCCATCCTTTATGATGATTCTATCCTTTATGATGAGTAGTGGAGATATGTGTTGTGGTAGTGCAGATATGTGT
Source organism: Cabassous unicinctus (assembly GCA_029593785.1). Classification (NCBI taxonomy): domain Eukaryota; kingdom Metazoa; phylum Chordata; class Mammalia; order Cingulata; family Chlamyphoridae; genus Cabassous; species Cabassous unicinctus. The sequence goes on along the minus strand of JAQZBX010012104.1, from coordinate 11,088 downwards.
TAACTGGGTAGTATGGGAGTAGATCACTTTAGTGCACCCACCTCACCAGCACATCATGAGGATGCCCTTTGTTTTTATTCATTCCTGAACTCCTCCTCAGTATCAGAGCACTGCAAAGCCATTCTTATATGGGTCTTATCATCTGTGGTATATCATTGTTATAGCCAGCAGCAAAAACCATGGAATGAGTGGCTAAGTGGAAGAGATGAAGCAGAAATGCTTATTAGGCCATAACTGGGCTGAGCAAAATAGTAAACTGCAAAGTGGCAAAAAAAAAAAAGTAGGGGTAGCCTGTGTGCATGCACATTTGTGTCCAGTTGAGTATGTGCACAGATAAAAGTGACAATCACTAACAGCACTAGGGTATTTATTGTGTGCCAGACCCTGTGCAGCCAATTTTGTGTACATTATCCCATCTAATATTCTTTTTTTTACAAACAACTCAATTTTATTGATATATTTTAATAAAGCATAAAATTCATCCAAAACCATTTAATATTCTTAATGGCCCTTATGAGATGAATACTTTTACTAGTCCCAGTTTTTAGATGGGGAAACTGATAACTTACTCAAGATCACTCAGCTAAGAGCCCATGATCTGTTACTACATGATACTGCTATGTAAATGTTTTTAAAAGATGTGGTTAGAAGGATGCATTGTTGATGGATAGGTGGTTGGATGAGAATGAGAAATTAGTTCTTCTTTGTTCCCATATTTTCCCTTGCACAAAAGAAGAGGAGTGGGGATAGAGTGGAGGTCAGGACAGAAATCACTGTAATTCGTCTGGGTTTACCTACTTTAGGAATTAGTCCATTCCCATTGATTGTTACCCCCCTCCCCTATGAAACCAAGAAATTGGATGAGTCTATGGTTCTGGAAAAATTCTTAAATTAAAAGGAAACTACTTCATATTAATATGGTGATTAGTCACATTGCTAAAATAGAGGCAATTTGTCAGGACTGTTTTTAAAACTCCAAAGTAGAAACAGAAAGCAATAGGATATGCAAACATTTGGTAATGGCATTTGGTATTGGAGGAAATCATTTTTGCAATTACCTTTAGATTCTAACCACACTGGGAGCAAATATTAGCTATTTTCCTCATGTTTTTCTGGGCTTATTCAACTGTTGAATTATTGGAGTTAAAATTTGTACATTTCTGAGAAGCTCTGGACTTGTTGTTTAATCAGAGCTAAAAAGGGAGCAGACATTCACAGAAGCCCACTCTATTTATAGCTCTTTGGCAGTGTAAATCTTTGGCAGTTTCTATTGTAAATGATAGTTCCTTGTTAGCTTAAGTGAAATGCTACTACACTTTGATTGCAACTGTCATTGGGTGAAGATATTCAACTAAGCTTATATCTCTGCTGACAAATACAAGACATAAAATTCTCACACACTTCATCTTTTCAATGAATATTTAGCAAAGACCCACCATTTGCTTTGTAAAGTTCAAGCCCAGTTTCACTTAGTAATATAAATAATAAATAATGCTGATTTTAGTTCAAGTGGGCAGTTGATTACAGTTCACAAAAGACTAAAGATCCTTATAAAGAATATCAAACTACTTTTACAAGCTAAGCTCTAGTCATTAGCCATGTCCAGATATCTTCTTTCTATTCTAATCCCTTCTGTGAAATGAAAATAAAGTCCAATTTTATTGGCCTTTTTTGGTAGAGGGTTATTGGATAGAGATAATCCAAGTATCCTATGGTAGTATGTTTCAAAAAGGTGCTCAGAATTTCCAGAGACATGTCAAAATGAAATTCCCAAGCTCTATTGATGGTACACTGAATGGAAATCACTAGAATTGGTTGGCTAGAAGACTGCATTTTTTAAAAACAATATCCACAAGAGAATCTGACTAAGTTGCAGGACCACTGAGCCAAGTGACGTCCCTGTGTTTGGATAACAGAAGTTCAGCCATTACCTTTTTCTGGGCATTGTATTTGCAGCCCAGTCCAGCCTTGGAGGCAGGAAACTGAATTCCTTTAGCTCAGTTGGCCTCTCTCAGGTCCTGCACCCTCTCCTTAACTCTAATCCTAAATGTCTGTCAGCTGATTAAACAATCCTACTTGGGAATAGGTGGCAATATTGACTAATAATTAAGAGCACAGGCTCTGGAGCCAGATTGCCTGGGTTTCAGTCCCCAGTTGGCTACATACTTGTTTGAACACAGCTGAGTTTTTGTGATCTTGGTCAAATTGCTGTGTGATCTTAACTTCTCTAGGCCTCAGTTTCCTCAGTTGTATAATTAGGATAGCAATAAAAACTGACAATAAAAAATAATAAACTGACAATAACAGTAATGTTATTGTGAGCACTAAATGAGGTAATTAAATGAATTAGTCCTTGTATCCTCTCTCTTCATCTACAATGACTCCCTTTGTTATTTCATCCAGTCTTGGGGCTTTAAATACTATTTATATGTCAACAACTCCCAAATTTATGTCTTTATTCCAGTCCTCTCTCCTGAATGCCAGATGTGCATCCAACTGCCTTTTTAACATCTCTACTTGGATGTCTAATAAAACATCTCAGATTTAACTTCGCCATTGGTGCTGTGCCCTTCTCAGTTGATGGTAACTTCATTCTTCTAGTTCTTCAGGTCAGAAACCTAGGAATCATTCCTGACTCATGCTCCACAAGCAATGCATCCGAAAGTCTGACTTGAGTCATCTTCAGTATGCCATGGGCCTCCCTGCACACCCCGCTGCCTCTTGTCCATTGCACGCTGCAAGGCTGAGCCGGCTGTTGGCGCTGTGCTCGTTCGCCACGGGTGCATCATCACAGAATAAAAAGGGGAAGAATAGCAATGCGGGTCTGATCCGACTGAACTGGCCCAAAGCTCTCACTTTACTTTGCAGTGGCCTCACCCTGGAGCTCAAACAGACCCTGGAGGCCTTCGAAGGCAATTCAGCCTTTGGGGCTCTTGTCCTCTCCAGCAGGGATAAAGCTTTTGCAGCTGGAACTGATTTTGAGAAAATGCAGAACCAGATGTTCCAGAGCTGTTCTCCAAGTTCCTGGGCCTCCAGGACTGACTGGGTCCAGGTCAAGAAGCCAGTTATAGCTGTTGTCAATGGTTACACCCTGGGCACAGGCTGTGAGCCTGCTGTGATGTGTGATAGCATCTTTGTTGGGAAAAAAAGCTCCATTTGCAGAAATCTTCCTGGGAACCATTCCAGGCACAGGGGTACCCAGAGGCTCACCCACCCCCTGGGCAGTCACTGAAGATGGAGATGGTCCTCACCAGTGATCACATCTAGCCCACGATGCCAAACAAACAGGTCTTGTAAGCAGAATTTTTCCCGTTGGTGCACTGGTTGAAGAAGCTATCCAGTGTGTAGAAAATATTATCAGCAATTCTGAAATTGTAGCAGCAATGGCCAAAGAATCAGTGAAGGCAGCTTTTGAAACGACATTAACAGGAGGAAGTAAGTTTGAGAAGAAACACTTTTTTTCAAACTTTTGCCACTGAAAACCAGAAAGAAGGGATGACTGTGTTAGTGGAGAAGAGAAAGGCCAACTTCAAGGACTAGTGTGAGCTGAGTGACTTAAAGAGGGAAAAATACAGTTCTGCCATTTTTAGGAAGCAAACAAGCCATTCTTACAGGGCAGTCGAAGTGCCATGCAGCTCCCCTCGAACTGCGGAGCTGTACGCAGGTGTTGGTGGGCTGCTGCCTGGAGGTCGCAGCTTGGGTCCTTTGGCGGCAGTAGGGGTGCATCTTCACCCAGTGCTCATGAGAATCCACGCCTGGAGTGTATTCACATTCTGGTCTAATGATGCTCTTTTATATATAAAAAAAATGAAAGAAAAAAAATCCTATTGGCTCTATTTAAAAAATAATCCAAGGTCCAACCTCTTTTCACCACTTCCACTGCTACCACATTGATCCAAGCCCTTCTTTAACATGCATTGTTCTATGTCTGCTTCCACCCTTCCCTTGACCCCAAAATCTATTCTCCACACAGTAGTCGGACTGATTCCTTTTAAAATTGTAGGCCATATCCGGTCACTCCTCTGTTCAAACTCTTCCAGTGACTCTCCATCTCACTCAGTTTAAAGGGCGCTCCTTGTGGCCTACAAGGAAGGCCCTACATGATCAGCCGTCCAGGTGCCTGGCTGACCTCATCTTCTATTGTTTTCTCCCTGCTCAACATCCTTCTTGTTGCTGCTCAAACTCAGCCAGCCTCAGGGTCTTAGCACTTGCTGTTTCTTCTTCCTGTAATGCTCTTCTCCCAGATACCTGCATGGCTAATTTCCTTACTTCCTTCAAGACTCTGTGCTAGTGTCATCTTCTCAATGAAACCTATATTAAATATCATAATGGAAATTTCAATCCCCTTCCGCCCTTCTGAACTGCCTTAACCTCTTAAGTTTTCCCATCCTCATCTTCTAGCCTTCTGTATGCTTTAACTTATTGTTTATTGCATATCTCCCTTCACTAGAATCTATGCTTGGAAAGTATTTTGTTTGTTTTATTCACTGCTGTATCCCTGACATCCAAGAACAGTGCCTGACACATATACATGTTCAAATATTTTTTTGAATGGATAAATGAATGAACAATTGGGACTTGACTTAGAATATAGTTTATAATTCTCCACAGGTTTCTGTTTTGGCTCTTGAACTGTTATAAAATTTTTGTCATTGTATTGGCCAGGATTCTTTTGGGTGAAAGTACTAAAAATTCATACTAAAACTTGCTTAATAAAAAATTTGGAACACACAACTCAAAATGTCAAAAGAATACTAGCTTCAGGTAAGACTTAATCCAATCCAGAGCCCAGATAAGTCATCCTGGGCCTACAGTCTGTCTGCTCTGTTTCTGTGGAGATCCAGCAGCTGTTCCAGGCTCTCTTTATGGTGGAAAATTGGCTGCCTTAGTGCAGGGCTTCACATCTTAAATCCTTAAGAAACATCTCCTAATAGTACATCACCTCTGTTTGGATTCTGTGCCCATCTCTAAATCTATTCCCTATACCCAGAGAGATGAAATAACTGGTAGACTTAAGCCAATTAGGGCCAAATTCTGATGTTGAGAGTGGAATCGGTGCCGGCCAAATTTTACTTGAGAATGAGAAAGAGGGAAGTCAGGGGACTATTGGCAGGAGAAGGGGAGAACTGTTGCTAGGGAGATAGCCAACAACTGTCCAATAGTATCTGTGATGTGGTATAATGGTAGTGAGTGCAGGCTTATTAAGTTAAATATGGTAGCATAAGGTTTGGGGATTCAAGCCAAAATAACATATGGAAAAACCAATGGATTTCTTCATTCAAGAAGTAGAATAGCATCTGCAAAATTACAGAGGTATGAAAATACTTGACATGTTTGGAGAGCTGTGTGCAGTTAGTGTGAAGAGAGTGAAAGTAGTATGCTGGAGTCTTCTCACATGTACCAGCAAAAGTCCTGGACCTGGCTCTCATTGGTCCCGCTTGAATCATTTTTTATCCTTGAGCCAATCACTGTTGCCAGGGGAATGGAGTATACTGATTTTAGCTTAGGGCTTCAAGACAGACACACACACACATAGACACAAACATACATACACTGCAGATTGAACTGAAAAAAAGGAAAATTAGGGTTCTACTAACAGAAGAGAGTATTGATGCTAAGGAGGCACCCAAAGCAGAAAAAGATTTGCAAATCATCTCAGAATAGATGATCTATCCACATGGTTTTGGCATCATTTTAAAGTTAGTCATATGATATTGAACATGGTGATAAGATGAGATATGGTGTGAGAACTGTAGAATGCCCTGCTACTTCTTTTCAGAAAGACCCCAAACCATTCCATGCACCTCTGTATAAGTTACATGTATGTCCCTCCAAAGAGCACAAGCAGAGAAACAAATCCAGAAAGACAGACAACCAGGCATAGTTGAACCTTTCCATTGCAGGGAGCTATCTTTGCCTTTGCTCTTTTTCACCCTCTTTTAGGGTTTAAAGGATACTTTTTTGAGTGGAGGAAAGAAAGCCTGAAAATTACCTAATTTGAAGAACTGGTTATTAGTCTTTTGTCCTTGTTCCTCTCCAGTGGATCTACTCAGATAATTCAGAATTAAAATTTGAAGGCCTGACCCTTCTCCTAGAGTTCATTGTATTCTATCCCTAAAACACCGCCCTGTTTCTTTCTTCCTCTCTTCAAATGCTTAGTGGAATGAGGGCAATCATAATATAATATTTCACTCTTCTTGGCATTGCCAGAGTTTTGGAAAAGAAAAATGTGGGTGTCTGAGCATGTTGGCAGGAAGTGAATTGGGGCACAAGAGAATTAAGACGCGTGACTTTCTCTGGGAAGAATATTGTGGCAGTGCTGCCTTATAGCTCTCGGTGCAGGTGTGCTCATGGTGTGTCTGTTTTTGTTCCAAGTCTCCTTCATATGCTCATCCCTCTTTGCAGAGCTATCTCTGTTGCTTTGCTGGCTTAATTAAGCTCTCCCAATGCTACCGCCCCCAATTTCCAATCTGTGGGTGAGTTTGCTGCCCTCACTCCTGCCAGCCCCCTCCCACCCCCAGCATGTTCCTCCTTAAATTATGCATATGCTAATGAAGTGTGAAAATCAGCCAAATAACAGCTCTTTTTAATCGCTTAAAGTCCCAAGAGCACAGGGGCTCTTTTTTTCCTCCCCTTTTCTCTTATTTTGGGGGTGGTTGTTATGATGTTCAAGCCAATCTACAAGCAAGTCGGAAGCACAATTCTCTGGGTATTTCTCCTCTCCTATCCTCCCCACCCCTTTCCCTTCCGCAGAAATGAGGGTAATTGGCATTTTCACTTCTACCTCAAGTGAGAAGAGTCTTCAGGAAAACCAGTGACCCACTGTGCCCTTTTCATTTGCATCTGGGGCTAGATAATCCCTAGTTTTACATTCATACAAGAAGCAGCCCCAAAGGGCAATTAACTACACTACATTATTTCCCACCCCCTGGAGGGCGAGTGTTTGAGAACATTTCCCCCAGAGATGGTGCATGCTACAGCCCTTGTGTTGTGATTACATTTTACCCTTGCGTCGCAGTTCTCATCTGCCCTGAGTCTTTGAGTCTACCCGTTATCCTTCCAGGCCTGGTAGTGTTCTGTATCTCCCTTGCCTGCCTCTCTGACCATCTGTTACACCCCTCCACCACCACTTTCTTATGCCACCTGGGGGCATTTGCACTTAACTCTTCCCTCTTCCTAGAAAGCTTTATCCACAGGTCTTCATCTGGCTGGCCTCTTCTCATCCTTCAGGCCTCAGTTCAGTTGTCATTCCTTAGAGAGGCTAACCCTGACCACGTAGGTAACATGGAATCCCATTCATCATTGTTATCATATATTGTTGCGGCTGTCGCGATGAAAAATCCAGACTGGCACTCAGAGGGAGCAGAGGAACCAGGCTTTATTACGCACATGGGCCCAGAGGAAAGTTCGGTTTCCAAATTCTGGGCCCCCAGCCCCAGTTTTCTGGAGTTTTTATTGGGGTCTGCAGTCTCCCATTCAGCGGCTAGCGAGTTGGCGGGTGGAATTTTCCATTACCTTAGGCAACTAAGCAAGCCTGGTTACAGAAGCAGAATTTGCAGGTTACGAAATCAAATGGGCAGGGTTACAGAGCAGGTTCCAGTTCTAAGGCAGGAGATTGTTGTCAGGAAAAGGGGGAGGGGGAGGGCTGCAGTGACTTTTCCTTATCAATATCATCCCCTCTTTATTCCCTTCAAAGCCCCTATCATGGATACCATCCCATTCCTTAGACTTATTGCCTCTCTCTCCTTGAGGGCAAGAGGCCTTGACTGTCTTGTCAGCCATATGGCGAGGGTCCAGCACATAACTGGCATATAGTAAATGCTCAGTAATTGTTTTGCATAAATCACTGGTGCTTTGTAAGAACCTTTGAGCAATTATTTGTGCTGTAGTATAAGGTTTTATTTCCCTGGCTGCTTCATGCTAGACTGTTGGCTCCTCCAGAAGGAAAGGACTTTGCTTTCTTCATACTTATTTTTTCAGGTTGAGCACACATGATAGCTATACTGTTATTTCTGACTCTCTAACTTGATTCCTAAATCATTGATGGTCGTGAATCTTACTGAAAGTTTTATGGAGAGATTGGGGAGAGGGTTACATTGCATGCCTTACCCTCTCATTTCTTTCTACCATGTCTTGCCTATTGCCCCCCAAGTTTCATGTACTTTCTCTTTCCTCTTCGCCCACACATACACTCAAAATCCTCTCTCCCCCTCTTTTGTCCTGAGAAAATCAGCTATTGCCCTCAGATTTCACCCTACACTGTAAAACAAAAAGTCTCCAGTGAGCTGAGCAGTGGCCACCTTTTGTTCCTCAACCACAGTCCTTGGAGACCTGAGTTCATTCCAACATATTTGAATGAATATATCACTGCATAGATGTTATCTTGATCCCAACTGATCTGAGCCCTTCTTTCATTTTATTCATTTATTCAACAAATATTTATTAATGTTTGTGCCAGGTGCTGTGGATACAACAGTGAGCAAGATTGATTTGCTGATGCTAAGGTCTCTGAGAGAAACTCAGGGAGATGAATGAATAGAGGTTTGTGTATGTCAAAACCCCAAACCAGAGAGAGGTTTGCTTCTGTTATTGTACAGGATCTAGTTGTAAAGCAAAGGGCTGTATTTAAATCGCACCCTGCACCCCTGGTTCTAAAGTATTTTTCGAAATTAATGCTATGATTTCAGGTTTCTCTGCCCAACCTCAACTTCCCTGCTTTGGAGAGCAATTACTCTTATTTTTTTTCACCAGGGTATGCAAAGGAGAAGAAATGTTGGTAAGCGTAGAATTTACCATCATCTCTAAAATCTGGACAAAGAAGGCTGAAGCTGAACTATATTTTTGGGGAGTCTGAAAATGATTTCTTTTTCTTTCTCTTCCACAACACAAAATATAGCTAGACTCAGCGGAAGCCAGTAAATGCATCCACATAAGAAAGCCGGAGGCAACTCCAGAGATGCTAACACAACAGCCTGCGGGAGAGGGAGGGACGGGTAGTCAGGCCAGCTGGGAAAGCAGGCCTGCTCCCTTTGGGTACTGCCTGGAGAGGAGAGCTAGGAAAGACAATTTGGCGCTGAGCTCCTTACCAAAGGTGAATTGGAGAGAGAAAAAGATTCAGTAGTTGGGTCAAAGCTGCTTAGTGTTATTGTTGTCTGCGGTGTTATCATCATCACACCTGTCAAGTTTGAGCCTGAACAAAGAAAAAATAGGAAACTGGTCAGCTATGGACTGAATTCTACCAGGAGATGGTTTTTGTCTAGTTAGTGTAGAATTGGCCCTCAGTGTTTAAAAAAAAAATTTTTTAATGAGTCACCAGCATTTAAATTTCAGATTAAAAAATTTTTAAATATCTATGTTTACATCTTCCCTTTAAAAACCCCATAGTCTGGCGGGGGTGGGGGCAGCACATGCATCCTGCGTGACCACAGCTGGCTGCCGCAGGGCAGCAGTTGGTCTCCTACCCGAGATCATGTGTGAGTTCCAGGCTGGCACGGGCCCCTCCCAGCCTGCTCCATTCATTGAAATTTCCTGCTTGGCATCTGAATTTGCAACCCTCAGTCTGGACCATGGGAAGGAAAATAACAAAGTGCTTATAAATACTGTTTTCTTGGTTCCCCCCCTCCCCATTTGTTGAATTGATGGATTGGTTTTTGACAGACCTAACTTTTAAATTCCAGATTTGCTACTAAAGAGCCATGTGGCCTTGGGCAAATCCTTAACCTCCCTCTGCATTTATTTCTTCCTCTGTAAAATGGGGATTTATTACAGTAACTAATTCATAGAGTTGTGAAGAATGAACAAAACAATCCCTAAAAGGCACTCTATTAAATTTGGCTATAAGAAACATAAAGTAAATAACAAATATTATTGTTGTTAGCTTGGTTATAAAGAAAAGGATCCAGAGTTAATTGAATTAAAGAAAATCTTAGAGGAACTATCATTTTATTGCTTCCAGGAGCATTTTCCCTTTCTCTGATGATTGATCTGTAATAGCAAGGAACATGCTAGGTTACATTATACCTAAATGTGTTTTTTTCCTTCATTTTCTACTCTGCCAGTTTTCCGGGTGGGGGAAGCTGTAGACAGTGGGGAGCAGCAGTAACTCCCCAGGTGGGTGAAATGCTGTGGTAACAAGGAGTTCCAGGAAATGGCAGAACTTTCCATATCAGGATGTAGGAGGAACAGGAAGGGGCATCTCCATAACTGGCACCTGGCTGACTATCTAAGGGAGCACTTAACTTGACAACCAGGTAAACCACAATAATGCATTTAAAGTAGAGTTTCCTGAAGAGTGTGCCACAGGAAAGTGGAGAGGGGTAGAGGGGCCTCTATAGTCATCCTAAAGCTCAGGAATGACCTCTGAGAGGCGTTCTCCTTAATGCTATTCTGCATAGGCTTGAACGATTTTTGTTTTCTGTTTGCTTCTCTTTGTAATCTTAGGTTCCACAAGTTGATTCTCCATCCCCTTTCATTTATTCTGAATTTGCTTCTAACTTGTGTGTCCAATCCTAAAATTGCATAATTCTGACATCTCAATATTGAATTCATCAGAGAACTGACGTTCAGTAAAGTTAAGGTAACAGAATTTTCTTTTGTGAGGTGGAAATATTTATCCTAATAGAACAATGAACAATGTTTGAATAAGTATGTAGCAGCCATTATTCTGAAGCTCTGAGATTTAGCTGAAAAAAAAAAAAAGTTGCATTGATATGTTTGTCAACTATGAACTAGCACTTTTAATAGTAGATTTAAAACCAAAAGTCCATATCGTTGGATTACATGTATTTAGAATTCCAATTCTGAATTCATGTTAATCAAACTATATTAAAGCAGATTTGACATTACCAAAATTCATGATATTTAACTAGAGATGCAGATAGGGTAAATAAGATTATAGTGGAGGGAAGTGGGTGTGGCTCAGTGGATAGAGCCCCCGTTTACCATATGGGAGGCCCGGGTTCTCGTCCGAGGCCTCCTTGTGAGGGCACGCCGGCCTGAGCGGTGCGGTGGGCTGATGCAGCAACCTCAGGGCAGGAAGCGGGTGTGGCGCAATGGATAGCACACCCGTTTACCATATGAGAGGCCCCG